>OMKZ01049679.1:0-13645 GCA_900302535.1 Neoniphon sammara | reverse complement strand
ATCTAAGGTCCCCCCCCACCTCCCACACACCCTCAAACATAAAAAGGTCCAAAATCATGGCACAAAAATAGTTATTTAAATCCTGTTTTGAATGTGCTAAAAAACTTTTCATAGCCTCTGTGTTTGCTCAGAACTGGACGTGGTCAAAGGCCACACAGCCAGGCCATTCCAGTTTGACTCAGTTGAAGTGAAAAATAACTGTGACATTTGCAGCACCTAAGAAATGTTAGTACAACAGTGAAAGAGAACACAGAAGATACGAGTTGCAAAGTGCATCAGTGCCATGTAGATAATATCCATCCCTTTAAGCCAGGCTGTGATTCTGGTATTTACTCTCTGATATACAATTATACAATAAGGTTCTCTACCTTAAACACATACTATGCCCATGAACAGTAAATTGTACAATACTCCTAGTAAAGCAAACAACCAATGAATTTTACAGCAGACATATCAACAGAGACACAAATAATCATTTTCAATCAAACATTTCCTAAAATGTGGACTGGCCTGGCAACAGTCCTCCCAAACCTCCTGTTGGCCAGCCTGGCACTGCCTCTGATATGAACCGCATCACAAAGACAGAGCGAGAGCAATGCTGTCACGTCTTCGCAGAGTGGAAAATGCAAAGGGTTTGTGCCAGTAGCTAAAAGTATCTTTGGTTTAATCTCCAAGCATAGAAAACATAAAAGTAGATAGATATCCAGTTGGATTAAGCTAGCAGCAAAAAATAACAACACGGGCGTTAGCCAAAGGTATAAAGCAGAGAGGCTTCCAAGAGGATCTCTGTGCTTCAATTAGTGTGATTGAAAGTTTTTCCAAATGCGTCATGTGCACTAAAATAAGGCAGGGTATGGCCTCTATCCTGCAATTGTAGAGCAATCTCTGTAGACCAGACACTTTTTTCAGCCTCTCTCCAATTGATCACTGATAAAACTACAAGGCTTCCTGACTATAGATAGGACCACATGCTGTGTCCCCAATAAGGCCGCTTTAAATAAAAATCTTTGATGCTCTGCTTTATCAGACATTGCACACTGGAGGGTGACAGATGTGATAAACTAGGGGATTTGAACCCACCCTGCCCTGCCAACACACCAGTTTCACCCAATGTTCTACCAATCTGATGCCCTTAAAGGACCAGTGCACCCTGAAATGGAAGATGTGTCATTATCTGCTCACCCTAGTGTTAATTGAAACGCCACTGAAGCTGAAGTTTGTACAACTACCGAACAAAAGATAAGATAGGCACTGTGGTTCCATTTGAGGTTTATCCCAAACAATTTAAGTGACCAGGGACTGGTTGTTTGGATCCAGGATTTTCAAACTTTTTTAGGGTCCAGACCCCCAACTTGACTTCCAATAAACTGTGGATATAGTGATTCTGCCCTCTAGGGACCATGATATGAAACGATATAGACAGATGACAAGGGATAAACCAACATAAACTGTCATAGTAATGTGTTTGGCCACCACAAGCTGTGAGAACAGCTTCAACGTGCTTTGGCATGGATTCTACAAGTCTCTCAAACTACTGGAGGAATGGAACACCATTCTTACAAAAGATGCTGTACATAGAGAGGGGTATTATGGTAGAGTTTCAACAGACCGTCATCATTTCATTTATTTTGAGAGAAAGCTGAGATAGAGTTGTCTATAATATAGAGTTATTTTAACCCATCTAAACCTGTTTGGAATGAAATGAAATACAATTAGGACAAATACGGATAAAAATCAGATTTTCTGTTTCTGTTTATGTCAAGCTTTTACTGTAAGAAAACCTCTATGATATACAGCCTGACTGCTTTGGCTCATATCAAGGTCTGATGTTTCTGGCATGCATACGTAGATCAGATAAATTTTCAGCTTCAGCAGGTACCCATTCCGCTTCAGTGAAGTGCAAGGTTTGGAAACACCATGAGATCATCATGAAAGTGAAAGTTAGCCTGGTGAGTGAAAGTGGAGGCCAAAAAAACATCTGTGTAAACCTCTGTGGAGTTCAGTTTGGGCCCTAACCAAAGAGATTGATTTCCACCTGGCAGCATTACACTTCACGGCATTACCCTTTACCCTGGTTGAATTCCAATTGGCCGGTAGGGAGCTGTGTAGGGTGTAATACGTGGTACATGAGAGTTTTCGAAACATTCCTCAATTAAAAGCCACAATACTATAGCTTTTGGCACTGGAACTGTTGAAACCATCTCAACCACTGGGCAAGAAGAGAAGTTTGGAGCACCTTGGAGAAGGAGTAGAGTATATAAAGAAGAACTCTAGTTTCTGGAGCTCTTGTCTGTTTCAAAACTGTTGAGCCACTGTGACAGCAGGTACAATGCTGCACCTGTTAAGCTACTAGTGCCTCTGGGTAGCAGAAAATGTGCTTTTTTAAAGTTTTGGATGGTTCAGAATGCTGACGCCTGTATTCCTAGTGCCAAGACCCGCTTCGAAGTTTTCAATTTTTCTCCTAAATGGGCAGGAGGCTTAAGAGAGGTCTGAGCGTGGTCAGTGATATACAACCTGGCAAAACTATTTGAGGAAAGCTGGATGGTTTTCAGCCTGGACTCACACCAAAGACACTGATTTCCACCTGTGGTTGTTGGCACGTTCATCGTTGCTTTTTGTCTCAATTGATCCTGAACAGAATTACACTGTCTGTCTGTCTTTGTTTTCATATCCAGAGTCCTCTCTGTCTAAACAATAAGCTGGTTGTCGTCCAGTGTAGCTCAGTATGTAGAGAATGGGGCTAACGTCATCAGCTCTATGGGGTCCATCCCCACTGATGCCACTCATGTTAATGATGTGTGCACTTATTTTACTGTCACTCACTTTGGTGTCAAGTGGTGTAAACTTTGTTAAAGGTGCTAAGCGTTGTAGCATTAATTAATTATTGCCACATTCAGACATTAGCATAATGAGCACAAACAAATCTGAACATTTTTTGGAAGACTGTCAGAAACACTCAGGGGAGTCCCACTGTGTGTGTGTGTGTGTGTGTGTGTGTGTGTGTGTGTGTGTGTTTCGGGGGATTACGGTTTTCAGTTTTATTCAAAGTAGACTAATTTAGTATGTATATTTAGCAAACTGACTTGTGGGTCCATAAAATAAGAATGGACCCTTCTTGCTCCCCCTTTTCTGAAAATTATCTTGATTTGTTGCTACATAGCTAGTAGCCCCTAAGTGCTTAATTGATTCAAACCAAGGTGAGGTTTTTGAAAGGCTGAATACATAAACTAGGGTTTCACAGAAACCAGATTTTTTTTCACAGAATACCTGATTTATCGATAGTTGCTGAAGTGTATTGAAGCAATGCAATAATTTTCACTAATTCATAGTTATTTTCTGCGTAAAGAAGCAACAAGCAATTATTCATGAAGACAGTTCATTCGACTGATCAGCTGTTGTACACATTAGCTTCATAATTTTGTGAAACTTTCCTGATTTAACTAATATGGCCGCATGTGACTTTTTGAAGATGAAAAGACGTACTGGTTGGGGGCCCAAAAATTGGCTTTTGCACAGGACCCAGAAATGAGAATCGCCCCTTTATACACTGCATTTAATATGTGTGACACTGGGTTGGATTTCACAGAAAAAGTGCCTGTTGCTTTACAGCACAGAGGAATTCTGATTATGGCACAAACCATACATTATGCAAAGTACATAGTCAGGGCTTAATTTGTAAATCAGGAGGTGCAGGAATGCAAAGTGCATGTGGGAACTGGGGGGTGACGAGGGAGGATTATAATTAATTAATAACACAAAAAATGTATTTGCCACCGTTTTAAATGTACTCTTGGGTTATCTCTCTTGAAAAGAAAATAGTAGCCCAAATTTAAACCCGATTACAGCAAATCCCAGTTTTTCCCATCTGCAACCACTATTAACCTATTTTTATGACAAAATAGGGCTACCTAATACAGGTGCGCTGCACAGTGAGAGGCTGTGTGATGAGGTGGTCTTGCTATAGCTTGCATCTTCACAAACTGAAAATAAATCCTCCGGTGGTGCACATCACACAGTCTTCATTTATTTATTCTTCATTCAGTAGCATACAGGGGAATTCTTCTCTGAGCACATCTCAATCTACAAAAAGTTCCACTTATGTATGTTTATAGTTTACAAACAACTGAGCATGTGCGAGCAGCCTGCAGGCAGCAGATCGACAGCTCTGTTGTTCTCTGATGTGGCCAGTTTTGGGGCAGACTGATGATCACTGTTTTTCCTGTTCAATACAGCTGCTACTTGTCTGCACTCCCAAAGAACCGACTCCCAAAGAACAAACAAAGTTTTGTTTTCACTCTTCAAATTATGCAGGCAAATGTGCAGAAGCGTGTGATGACGATTTACAAAGCGCAACATCTAATTGGATCACTTTTCTGGTTGAGGCAAGCGAGAGCAAACTACCAGTTTGGTTAGGGAAGATCCAAATGAAGTGTTGAAATGAAGAGTTTAAATGGAATATAAACCAGGAAAAAAATAGGAGGCCCTCCTATGTACTTGCAAAAATTCCAGATTATTATCCTGTAAGGAGGAAAAAAATATTTAAAATTACTATTTTTGTTTTTATAGAGGTGCTGGATCCACACAAATAGACACTGGAACACAGGCTGTCAAAAAACAGGAGGTCCCGGAAGGATCCTGTTCTGGCAGGATCCGGCACAAATTAAGCCCTGTACATAGTACTTTGCAAGTAAAATACATTTACCAACACAAGAACAGTAACAACATCCTCTTTGTGACAGTAAGCAACTGGGTTTACAGATACTGTGGTCTTAACTTTAAGAAACAAAATGCCACATGTATAACTTTTAAAAGGTGTAGTCTGTTATAATTTTAAAACCTGTTGACATGGCCTCAACCTTGGCAAGAGCTATTTGAAATGCTATGGGAAAGTACGCAGTGAGATCTCAGCTACATCTCTAAGATTATCCTGTCTCTCCTCCCAGACAAGAGTTTGGAGTAACACTTGTGCCTGCATTTAAAGCAACCCTGTAGTTACACTAGAGATAGAGACAGACATTAGAGCAAGCAGGAGGGCGGCATAATTATGGGTGGTCACAATTCTGACTGAAAACCTGACAAATCTCTGATCTCTATGGTTCTTAACTTGGGGTCACACCAGTGAGACTGATTTCCATCTTTAGCTGCTAGAAGCAGCAGAACATTTTTTCCTCTTGTTCCCAAGCGCCACAGCTCTGGTTAACCTCAATATCTGCTACTGAAACATACAAAGGACCCTGTGCAGGGAGGATTAGTCACTGTCAAAGGTGTATGAGTGGAATATTTCCTGTACCACTGAATATATAGCACTGGCCATCCTACCCAAAATAATACCATTAATATTGATTCCAGCAGACAGTATTAGTTTTGTATCACCTAAATGCAGTTTTCACAGGCTTTGGTATGTCAACCGAGAAAAAATACCATAGAAAAACACTGCAGGCATTTGTTTTTTCAGCACCAGGAGCTGTTCCCTAGGAAAGTTCTCCATGCAGAGCTACTAGAGTAGAACAATGGAAATAATAGTGAGCATTGCTGAATGTAGACCTGTTCTCCTTTTGTTTTCATGAACAATGTGACCGCATCTGCATCATCACTCATTCGCTCTCTGTAGCCTGTTTTACTGATTTACACAGCAGCATTAAATCTAAGTCTAAACAAAACCCTGTACAACAAAACCCTGTACAAAACCGCAGGTGCACTGAATGAATGTGTGTATTGTCCATTTTCTTCAAGTTTGTTTGTTTTAAACTGTGGGAAAGTTAATGTGTTGAACATAAAATAAACTCAGTGTATGCCATATTCTTAACTAACTTCTTCAGCTGGTCCCATCAGTGGGTTTAACACTACAAAGGCACACTCCTTCGTTTAAACCCACACAACTTTATTTGAAATTCTAATGGAGATCCCATTGATGTAATGCTGCAGCCATAAAACAATGGCATCTTGGCTTTGAATATTTCACTCAATATAAGTGAGATGTAGCTTCAGTGAAGTTTTACAACAAGCAGATACACAATCTGGATGTGACACTGTTGTACAATATGGAAAAATGTATTTTGTAACTTTGAAGCTACTTAAGAAAAAAATGAAGGGAAAATCAGAGTTTGAGGAGTTGAGACAGGATTCAGGGAGGAGTTTGAATAAAAATGGCATCAATTTCACAGTGGATATCATATCATCTGTAAAAATCCTCTATACCTTTGCATTGGTGGTAATAATAAGATCTAGATACTGATCTGTATCTGTATCTATTGGCACAGTCATTGACTGACTCTCTCCTTCTGTAATCCACTTAGCCTTGACAACATCACCCTCTGCCTTTCTTTGTTGGATTCAGAGCCATTGGCAGAGAGAGTTTGTCCAGGTTGTACTGTTGGCAACATGTTGCCAGCTCTTCTTAAGAACTAAGAAGTGCTGACTGCAAATATACATGAGTATGCACAGGCCATCCTGTACAGCCTGACTCATCTGTTAGCATTACTGAGATATTACAGGCAGAAATATATCTAACATTTGATCTTGCAAAAATCATGACAGACCATACAGGACTGCTATGGTAAGTGGCCTAACTCTAACTCTAAGAAAGGAATCACCAGTCACTCAGCAATGGCACAGAACAAGACAGCAGCACCAACATGTCTGCAACCGAGAACAGCAATGTCCAAACTCTAAATCAATGGCTCTGACTCACACAATGGGCACTTATTACCATCTGTAGTTACTGGCACAGATTTCCTCGCCTTTTTTTTTTAACAGTGGATTATTGAGGCTGTCTGACTTTGGTGTCCTGCCCATTTGGGAGACCTCTCTCTCTCTCTCTCTCTCCTCTCTCTCCTCTCTCTCTTGTCCTGTCCAGGGTTTTCTCTCTGTAGACAATGCTGCGATCCCATGTGCCAACACCAAAAATAAACATGAGCCAGATTTTTAGATCCTCGTTAACCTCCATTAAGCTACACTGTGGCACATTTATGGCAATACTGGTAAGCTTAAGTTCTCTAATTTAATCTATTTTCCAAAAGCTTGTCACCTTTGAAAGCAGTCGCAAATACCCATGAATGGTGCTGTTCTCCAGCTCAGGTTCTTTTTTTAACATTTCATGCATAATAGCAAGAATAACATCTATTATATTGGCGAACTGTATCATTTATCATTGTAAAGGATGTGTATTATGAGCAATGAGTAATGAGCATAAGTTTGACAAAATAAATTTACTATTACTTAAAAGTGCTACCTATTGTTGCACTGTAGTTGTAGGATTTGCATATAGCGAGTTTTAATATGTTCTCATTTTATTGTGAAATTATGTTAGTTTTTGAAGCAAGGTCAAAGCTAATTACGTAGTCTGAGGATGTAAACAAAAGTTTTTTTTTTAACATTTGCAATAGCATTTGTGACAGGCTAAAAATGCAAATTTCCCATAACTCATACAAGAGCATTTATGAATATACACCTGCTTCAGAATGGGTAAATTAACACTCACACAGAAGTTACACACACTATTATCAGCTTCTTTAATGTTCACCTGGCTAATGAGTTGGAAAAAACACATCGTGTTTCAGGTGATGTGCATCAGCACTGTCATATTTACAGCCTGTGTGCACGTGGCAGCTGACTGGTTTGCTGCCCTGCTGTCCTAAAGAATGCAGGGAGCCTTTTTATGTACAGCAAGTGAATCCAACCTCAGTCCTTGGTTTTTGCTTTTACTTTAAAAAGTACGAATTAACCCAACCTTCCTCCCTCGTAAAAACATATCTTTTAATTTGACTTAATGAGCTTTATAGGCGTAAAAGTTGAGGAACTGTATTGCCTCCACCCCCACCCCCTCTCTCCATCTATCTATATATCTGCCATTTTTCCTTCCCTCCTCTTTCTTCCTCTGTTTCTGATCCAATAACATCTGAGTCACTTCTCATTTTGTGTACAATAATAATTCCTCAATAGAAAATCCTTTCATCACACACTTAGCTGGTCAAGACATTTTCAGTTCATCATTTGTATTCAGCATTCAGTAATATATATTTTTTATGGTGTAATTGGCAATTCACTGAAAGATTTCTTGCATAATATCAGTCTATATAAATCTGGAATATCAAAGGCCTTTGATATTGCATCTTAAGCAGTGATTTCACATTGTTAGATTTATTTCTGAGAAAAAGTGGAGAAAATACAGGTCAGTTGCAGTCCACGCTCCCCCCTGGTCTGTCATGTCTGTTTACCCCTGTCCTTTGTACAGATTCCTACACATTGATTCATCTTTTTTTATTTTACTTTTCGTTTCTCTCTGGTAATAATTGTGACTGTTATTCCAATGTTGGATTTTACATTGGCATCATACAATGTGAAAGTGAAACAGTTCTCCCTCCAGATGACTTTGTAGCGGCATCAAAGGCCCAGTCATAATTTGGATATAAACAAAAGGAGAAACTCGGCTGACAGAAACACAGAACACAATGATTGAAACAGTTTGTCCACTTTCAAATTGGCCAACAGAGCTCGAGATGAAAGCACCGCCAGTATG
The DNA here is from genome assembly GCA_900302535.1 of Neoniphon sammara. Lineage (NCBI taxonomy): Eukaryota > Metazoa > Chordata > Actinopteri > Holocentriformes > Holocentridae > Neoniphon > Neoniphon sammara. The sequence continues at coordinate 5,127 of OMKZ01049679.1, read as the reverse complement.
CAACAACTGCATTTTATGTATTTTTAATGTGCGACAGGTTTGTTTGTGTTTGCAGACATTGATGTGCAATTTGTATTTTCAGTTGCAATGGGTTTGAAAAACCTTCAGAAACCATATTTCCATATATGCATCAGCTTCTTCACAAAACCTTCATGGTACATCCAAAAAATAAAATGGTTGGAAAAAAAACTTTGGATATTTAATGTAATCTATATAAACTTAGTCATTATATTTTAAATGTTTTTTATTTTATTTATGTATTTTTTCTTCAGGTTTTCATCACCATTTTCATGCCTGGTGTGTTTGCAGCCCTTGATACAGACTTATTTCTCAAAAGTTATCACTCATACACAATTGATGCAATTGCTATAATAAAAGATACACACACACACCACACACACACATATATGTGTGTGTGTGTGTGTGTGTGTGTGTGTGTGTGTGTGTGTGTGTATGGGCGTGCACAGCAAAGTTAAGTACTTGTAAGGTAAGAAGAAGCTGGTCTTTTGAACATTCTTGAAAGAAGATGAGACAAGCCAACCCTGTTGAAATGCATTTGATGAGTGCTTGTAGGATAATTATTATGTTGACAAAATAAGGCCCCAAAATCACTTCATTAGTCCTCCTATTTATGCTGACCTTATGGCTGTAATTATTTTGCAGACTTGGTGAAGATCACAACAGAGTGGCATATTACTGGGAGCATATGGTGCCATCTTTCACAGATGACTTGTTTCGCATTCTGGCTTTCCAGACTTTTACCTTTGATTATGTCCTTCAGCACATCAAAGCAGATATTACAGATGATGAAAGCGCTGGATGACAAGCCGTCTCTGCTGAAAAGAAGCCATTCTGTGCAGATACTCGGGTTCTAGAAATCCTTTTCCTCAGCCTCAGCTGCATCTTTGATGTCGCAGAATCATCCATTACTGGAATTCGACGCAAAGTTTCCCGTGCAGTTGTACATTGTCTTTTGGATTCTATGATCAAATGGCCGGAGTCTGCTGAACTGCGGCAAATTGCACATGCTTTTGACATCATGGGGGATTACAGATTTCCAGGGTTAGTTGGCTGCATTGACAGGAGTCATAGTCCCTTTCTCTGAGCCCCTAAGTGAGACTGGAAAGCAAGAAGCAGTTCCACCGTGTAATCTTACAAGGAACATGCAGGGAAAACCTTCTGTTCACACAATTGCGGGCTACCCAGGATGCATGCATGATGCCAAACACATTCCTGAAGACTAGCTTGTGCAACAGAGGTTTGGGACTGACAACAAATGAAGGACTTCCATCGCAGAAACCTGTGCCATGCATACAGGTTTTCAAAATGACTTGGTTAAGGTTAGGAAAGATTAGGTTTAGGCACCAAAACAACTTGGTTAAGGTTAGGAAAAGGTTGGGTTTAGGCATCGAAACTGTCTCACTTCACGCTGGAATTGAACTCCAGTCTCCTGCCTTGTGTCTTGAGAACGGGCTGAATATTAAAGCAGAGGTTTCCAAGGCTAAATTTGGCCGCCTTAGGAAGTGATTGTGTGTGTTTGTGTAGCATTTGCATATCCCACAATGACCCCAGCGTGGATGATCAGGATGATGGGAGTGAGGAGGAAGCTGCTGACACACATGCTGCACCTGAGAGAGAGAACGAGAGCACGCCACTGGAGCACAGGGCCAGGTGCATCCACAATCTGGACAGCATCAGTGCCAGCAACTCACAAATTATATTTTCCTTGAACGAGCATGACTAAAAAAAACAAAAACAAAATGAAGCCCTTGCAGTGTCTCGTTGCCTTGCTGCATTTATTTTTGAGAAGGAATCCTCTCTCTCTCCTCACTGATATTTGCAAACTCCTTGGTTTGTCCTTAAACTGGCAAAGTAAATGATAACAGAACAAATACATCAACTTGATCTTAAGAATAAGAAATGAATGCATGAATAACAAAAAATTCTATTTCTTTTCTTAAAGTTTTTATCAAAGATTTCAGAACAGCAAGTCTCTCCTCATGGTGCCTCTGTTCTGCTGCCTCTTTGCTCTTCTGATTCCTTTACTTGTACAATGGGCAGTTGCATCCGGGTTTTTTGATCCTTTCATAAAAAGACACGAGATGTCACACACACACACACACACACACACACACATAGAGGATAAGAAAGATACTTTGTAGTCTTTGTAGAAATAAATTAGCTCAAAAAGTAACTCACTTGAAGGCTTTCTTTCCTCTACATTCTGCTTTCCTTGGAACTCCATTTTTCTTCATTTATCTCCATATCAAAACAACAGTTACAATTTAACCTATGCAGATAACCTAAATGGGAATGACACCAATCAAATGCAACTTTAGCAGATGAATTCAGTGCGGCTGACAGCTGCTCTGTGCTCTGATGAAGATGCATCATTAAAGTTTTCTGGGAAATCAAGCCTTTAAAAGAGTGTACGTAAAACAAAGCAATCAAAGTCCACACACCATTTTATTTCTAAATTATCTTGGGGTTAATGAGGGTGTGATTACTCCCAATTGCTTCAAAAAGCAGAATCAGCAAAATAGACCGTTTAAATTATACATTTCGAACTAATCATTAGAGCTAAATATATTTTAATACAAGGTCAACGTACTTTGTGCTTGAGAGACCGCAAGTCCTCCATCACAGCTGACCCTGCTACAGAGGAAGCCTTGTTAACAGGATTGTAATAACTGGGCAGAGCAAAGGCAACAGAGCCAAACTGTGTGAAACACAGTTATAGAGACGATTGTAACAGAAACCTATTTAGACTCAACAAGACACTGTTGTTTCTGGCTTGCCCACAGCACTTGAAAAAATAAGGGAGAGGCTTTTGCAGAAGGTGTTGGAAATCACGGCCGGTGCCAGAAGCAGGAATTTTTTTTTGGTTTGTTTTGGGGCTCTTGGAATCGATGAAAATATGCAGTTTATGACCATCAGCACTGCATGGAGCACCAGTGGTTGGAGGGGGGTTTGAGGCTAAATATACATAACTTTGGGCAAGGGGTATAATAATTCACCAATGCATCTAGATGCAGCAGGCTTATGTAAGATGTGGCTACACAGATTCAGCCTGGACAGCCTGGATTGGTACAAAGCTGGAAGTGAATCACGGATAAATCTACGCAGCACTTAGTGTATCGGTGCATCTCAATACAGCGTGCATATGTTTTGCTTTTGGCATCACCTGTCACCATTGTTACTTTCAAAGTGTCTCTCCTGTTGCATCTCCCCCTGCATCTGTCTCTCTCCTGACTGAGTGTGGAGGCTCACATCAGGTCACATGATCCCGGCTCCCTTGGTCAAAGACAGCAAGCACCCCCCATCTTCTCCTTTATTTCCTCATGTGCCTCATGAAGAAATTGACAACACACCACCAACCATTCATAAATTGCTAGGATGGACTAAATATGAAGTATATACATAGTTGGGAGAGGTGATATTTTTATATATAAAAGGAGGGCCCTATAGAATATGTTTGGGAATCACTGGTATAGACAATTATAAATGTCACAGAGGCTCTACACTGTGTTATTAGCTTTTGTGTAGTGTGATTACCTTCTTTTTTCATATAATTTGTAATTTACACTTGGTTTGCAGTGTTGTGTGAAATTGAATAAAAACCAAAGCATTCATTTTTTTGTCTTCACAAACTTTGAACGACTAAAAATGTTTTATGTGCCATTACGTTCATTATCGATTAGTGTATCAATGATTTTCTCTATTAATCATGCCCTGTGAAATGTCGAAACTAGATGACGTGAGCCCTGTCGTGTCTGTCTCCCTCATAAGTTGGTGCAGCAGGCTGGCTCAGAAAAGTTTCGAGAGGTCCCATCTCAGTGTTCCACAAATGTTGTGCAAAACAGCAAGCGGCAACGACATCAGATCTATTTCGGTGTTGTTTCTCGTCAGTATGCATCGCTGCCGTCCTTGCAGCCATCCCAAAAGCCCTTTCAGCCACCATCCTTGCAGAGCTGAGAGTGTGGGTGAGGTGGCTTTGCTCTGCGGTGAGTTGGTGATGCTGGCTGAATCCTTTCATCAGTTATGGCTTCAGAGGGCAGGCTGCATCACCAGGTACATGTACGGATCTTCACCCCATCAATCGTGACTTGTATCTATCTGTAAAGAGAGATATCAGGGTCATCTGTGTGGGCAAGTATGCAATGACATGATTGTGGTATGGGTCTTAACATCTATACAACACAACCTGTCTTGAATAACAACAGCCATTTTGACATAAAATAGCAGGTAAACACAGGTGTTACTAATGACATTAATGAAGGTTCTGTTCCATTTAAGTGTAGCAGAGTCTTTCCAGTGAGCCATGAACAATAGCAGGACCCTGGCTCTGTTAAATGGAACAGAACCTTCATTGATGACATTAGTAACACCTGTGCTTACCATTGTGACGTTATTTCACGTCGCAATGGCTGCTGTGAAAAAAGTCCATTGGCTTTGAAAATCATGTAATTTGGCCCCAGCTTAAACTGGCTTGTCTACAAAGTTGTAGCTTGAAAAGGGTTGGCTCACTTAATCTGAACAAACTGTTGGCTTTTTGCTTTGTTTGCTAGCTGGCTAGCCAGCTGGCCAATTTAGCAACGCAACCAATGTTAACGTTAACATGCACCAGCCTTTATGACTGCTAAGTTACATTAGCTCATGTTATACGTTAGCTAGTGCACAAATCTGATATGACTGCTAGTTTATTCCTGTTTAGACAGCCATGTTGTAGAAAATTTGTTCACAGCTATAAAGCTTTTTCACAGTAACCATTTTGACATGAACTAGCAGGTAAACACAGGTGTTACTAATGACATTAATGAAGGTTCTGTTCCATTTAAGTGTAGCAGAGTCTTTCCAGTGAGCCAGCATGAACAATAGCAGGACCCTGGCTCTGTTAGACCTAGACAGCTATCTAACTAGGGTGGAATTTTCTTATAAGTAAACACACACACACACACACACACACACGCAGAGTTTCAGTCTCTTTAATTGCGAGAGCCTTCAGTCCCAACCCAAACCCTATATCATCTAAAACCAAAGCAGCCTCTTTTCAAAACGACGCCTGGCCAAAAATTTCTCCAACCCTGCCAATAAGTCCTTACTTCAAGGTTTCAGCACTCAGTCATC
>OMKZ01049676.1:23823-39082 GCA_900302535.1 Neoniphon sammara | reverse complement strand
ATCCCTCTCATGAATACACACACACACACACACACACACACACACACACACACACACACTCTCACACACACAGACGCACATGCATTATAATGACTCTCAGCTGCAAACGGCTCTCTAATATTGCTGCTACTCCCCTGTTTCCCCCCTTTTTCAAACTGTAAGACTCACACTGGTCTTAATAAATACTTGTATGGTCTCCCTTCCGTTTCCTTCCAATTCAATTGCCCACATATAAAAATCAGGCCTGCGATGCAGAATACATCTGGCTTACATGCCTCGATATAAAAAGAACATATAAAAAAATCATCCATTCTTGAAATCAACAGGGATTCGCCATTGCATTATATAATAGCAAAACAACCCATCTGTTTAAATAGAGAAAATATATCACCGAGTCCTCTTGTACAGCTTTCACCACATGGGGATCTCGAACAAAACACACGTTTGCGGTGGGGTTTGTGTGGGTGTGAGAGAGGCGCAGAGAAGCAGCGCTTGCACTTACGCAGAGCCGAGCATTCATTCATTCACCTCTTCTTATTTCCCCAAAGAACATTAGCATTATGTTCTGCATGTGAGAGAGCCAGGAAAAGCAGGGCGCACTTTCAAAGTCAAGGTGAATCACAATGACTGGGAGGAACAAAAGCACAAACAGCAGCAGGTAACAGCAAGAAAAGCGAGTCATGTGAATTGAGTGTGAGCTCGGGCCAGAATATTGACTGGCTGGCCGGTGTTAAGCAGCTTACTGTATCCCTGCGCTGTGCTGTGGCCCCTGGCAGCTGTAATTGGAGGCTGTAACGATCGATAGCTTCCTCTGTGAGGATTTTCCCAGCCAATTAGGAGATTAGCTGAAGCGCTAAGTGCAGCAGACAACGTGAATTAGCAGGAAGAGAAACACAGCCCTGGGAGAGTGCAGAGTCCATAACCTGGACTTGGTCTCGCAGCTGTGTATGTGTGTGGGAGTGTGTGTGTGTGTGTGTGTGTGTGTGTGTGTTGCAGATTTACCACCCTCCACTTTTTTCCCATGGGCCTCCAGGTTATGCCCAAGACAACTTCTCTATGCTTGTGCTGGATTAGTAATGGCAATAAGTAAAGTGTTCTACTATGCTAGTTTTTCCTCCCTCATATCGTTTCACGTAATGTAAATTTGAGAAAATGGATTCTGGGACCTTGAAATGTCAAGTCTGATTGTTCAGCATTTCAGCTGGAAAATAAGTGTTGTGAAATTTCCATGGAAGGTTGGGAGGATATGAAAGAAAATAATGAGAGCATATACATAACCCACGCACATACACACACATGCATACACTCATTTACACACCCAGAAGATAAGAATATCACTCTGCGCTTTTAGAATGGGGAAAATATTATATGCTGGTTATTTGAAAGGCTCAAGCTACCTGTGTGGCCCAAACGACAATATGCAAGTGATTATGCTCCATGCTGCAACACCTCTCATCATGGAAACCTCTCATCAAGTACAATGCTGTTTTTTTCAGCTGTGCACTGAGAATTTATAGCTGTAAATGTCAAACACTAGAGAAAAAAAAACACTGTTATTGACTTATCCTATGTTATTGTCCATTTGTGTTGCAGCAGCCACTGCAGTATTTTATTTTATTTTTTAATATTGTAAAGTGGAGTTGAACAGGTATATTCAAACACAAAACTCTCTCAAAAGACTACCTTCTGAGAGCACAAAAAAAAGGAACACTTATGCATAAAGCTCTGTGAAGCATGATGGTCCACCACATAAATGCTTTTGTGCATTTAAGCGTACTCGCAAATTCTTTGAACTTACAAAAAGGTCAGATTGATTTTTGCAGCTGACTATGATATGAAAAAATCAGTTTTCTGGAAACAACTCAAGAATTGTGTTTGCGTGTGCATATGCATGTGTGTGTGCGTGCGTGCATGTGTGCGTGAGTGTGTGTATGAGCAATTGTGTGTTCCTGGAACACTTTTTGACATGTTGACAGGTCAGAGTAACCTGTGTGTGTGCAAGTGGGATGAGGGACGTTAGGAATAAGAGGGTGAGGTTAACAGGTGGAGTCTTACCTGAAGCTGATGAGCATCCGGCCAGATGAAACGGCGCGTCCAACACACATTGAGAAGAAGAGATGGGGAAGAAAGGGTTAAAGGACGGGAAAGTGGTGTGGGGTATGCAGTAGAGAGAAAAAAAAAGTAAGAAATACAGAGAGGCAAATAAAGATGTAAAATGGGAGACAGGCAAATTAAGCAAGAAAGAAACAGAGAGAAAAAAAAACAATGGTGGAAACAGAAGAAAGGAAGTGAAAAAGAAAGAGCAGACAAAAAAATAATTAATAACATATTACATTTTCTGCTTTTTCTATCAGGCTCTTGCAGATTGCTGTATTGTGCTTTTTAATTCCACATCTCCCTTGTGTGCATGTCTCTTTCACAAGCCACGGCTATAAAGAAATCGGGGAAACTTGTACCGACACAGACTGTGGGAAGTAGCGGCGACAAAAGCAACATCTTTATAATCGTTTCGGCGATGGCTGCCTCGCTGCGGCCTTTTACAATACGCCGAGCGATCGAACAGGCGGCTTTTGAAGGGAAAACTGTCAGTAAAATAAAATTCTACAGTGCCATCAGACAGAGCCACATGTGGCTGAACTGTGATCGCGTGCGCACAGTGGGACGTGCAAAACATTGTCTTTGTATTTTCCTGTTAACATCAGATTGCTAGGGGATCAATACATAGCTGGAGGTTTTTAGAGTGAGGTGTGTGTGCATGTGTTTGTTGGCAAAGACTGTAGTACGTATAGAGAATGGATATCTAATTCATCTAATTCTTGACTTCAATAGAGTGATGTACAGTGAAGCCTCTGTAGGTGTGTGAGGACTGAGGACCCCTTCCTGTTAGTGTGTGTATGCATGTGTATGTACGCATATGTATGTGCATGCAAGCATATGTGTATCTGCATTTGTGCATGTGTAAGTGCACACATGTCACCTGGTGTAGATGCATATGTATTTATGCTTGCATAGATAGATATATATATATATGTATCTATTTGCATGGCTGCCTGCATGTTGGTGTGCATGTGCATGTGTGTGTGTTTGTGTGTGTGCATGTGTATGGATGCTTTATTGCCCACCAAAAGGAAATTAACAATAAAGAACTGTAATATCAGACATATAATAGTTGACAGCATTAGAGAAATACTGTACAAAGACAATGTAAGAGCCAGTTTCTGTCAAAGCCAACTCTTTTACAGCTCCTGGATACATCTGCACCATCTGCATTTGCATCTGTGTGTGTGATGCGTGAGTGGTTTTGTTGTCCGTACCTTCCACATGCTGGCCTCCTTTCCGTAGACCACGGCCATGTTGTTGACCTTGTTCTGCTGGATGGTCCTCTTCTCGGTCTCATTCAGCTCCTCGGAGACAAAGCCCATGAACGAGTTGTCTGGTGTGTGGGCTGTATGCATGTGTGTGTGTGTGTATAAAAAAAGTACAGGGATTTGAGAAGTGAAATGCAAATATGTGTGTGAAAGAGAGAGACAGAGAGGAGACAGGGGGAAGAAAAAGAGAACACCGCTCTTATTCTTGTTTGCTTCACTTCATTCAATTACTGTCTTCCTGAGTATTAAAAACAGCAGTTGTAGTCAAGCCAGCTGCTGTGGGCTGAGAGGTTCAGATGATTGGGGTACAAGGGACCATTCAGGACTTCAGCTCAGGTTAACCAGTATTTTAATCTCATGCTCTGAACCCTTCAACAGTATAATTATCGCCTTTGGGTCGGATCGACAGAGGTGTAAATGGCTAATTTGCAACTCGCATAGAAGCGAAGATACAGGATATGCTCTACAGTTTAGGTAAGCAATCCTAACCTCAACTTTACCCTATGTAGTGTGATAAATTACCAATAAATCACCATCTTTTGGACTGAACTCTAAGTTATGCTTGTAGTTGTAATAAGAGATCGCCATGGTGGAATGTCTGGGAACAAACTGCAGTTGAACTGGAAGACTGTGATACTAGCTAAACTGAAGGGAAAAATACGCAAGGCTGTAAAACCCTTGAGCCTGATGTGAAAATGGTACTAGTCTAACCCTTGGATCACACAAGATTCTGTAGATAAATTCCTCACAATTTTGACAAAATGCACTGAGAAAAAATTCCGGTCTTCCGGGTTGCTTAAGGGGCTGTAATCTCATTTGTTAAAATTTGTTCTGGTGTGAATCAAACAACCAATCACCTCAAGGAGGCGTCATTACCTCAGCGCCAATCACAAATTTCCGACAAAATTGCATCCATTCTACAGCCCTGCCTACACAAGCTTTGATATGCGGACAGTACTGCTCTCCAGTGGAAGTTTATTCATTTGATATAAGAGTATCTGTTACCTGTTCTTTTGCAGCCGTGTTACATCATGATGCAAGGGTAACGTGTCGCATTAGATCCACTTAATGAAACTAAAATATTTTTTTGCCTCATCTTTTGTTACAGCTCCCTGTGATGTTCTTATGAAAAAAAAACAGTTCACCAGCAAATCAAAGCTGCGGTGAGAATTTATGTTGTAACATTACAGCTGTTAACCACCATGACCTATCAGTTTCATCTCAATACACTTGATCCTCAGAATCCTTGAATGAGCTCTGTGCATAATTTGAAAATGAATGCAATAAGCATTCTGACTCACACAGTCGCGCACTGTGACTGTGTGAGGCATCTTTGAAGTATGTGACCTATGGAGAACCTTTGGAGACAAAGGATAATGGGCAACAATTGGATTATACTGAGTAATGCTGTCTGCAGTAGGCTTATGTCTGACCCTCATTTAATGTGGATAAAGCTGTGAGCAGTAATAAGTGTATGATGAAAAACATCTATTCATCGTAATTGTTAGCGAAACTGGTCATTTTCATTGTCAACTTTCAACAAGTGAGTTAGATATTCAGACCATTGTTTGCTGTGAATGAGCTTCAGTGGAGTGGCTGGAGAGATTTTGCCGAATAGAGGAGAGGATTTGAAAAGGAAAGGCACACTGTTCCAAAACACTAATTAACAAAGTTGTTATTTATATATATGTTTCCACTGAAAAGTCTCAGTCTAAAGCACAATGTGTTCAGGTTCAGCTGGGTTCAACACTATCAGAGTCTGTGCAAGATGCTTCGTCTCCGTCTGATTTCTTGTCTTCACTGTAGATACTGCAAAATGTCACTAAAATGACAAGGATAAAGACAGTATACAATCTTTAAATTAAATGATTTTTCTTTTTACTAAATATTCTATGTTATCAATTATATGCATTTGAAGTAGATGACATTTTTTTCTCTTCATTTTACGTGATCATTAATTTAATGTATGTTTTTGTAATTATAATCATACTGTATGTACACTAGCTATAGCTGAGTATCTTTAAAATGATTTATTCTCCTTTTTGTTTAAGTCTTTTCTGCTGGAGATATTTATTGTTACATTTATACCATGCTAAATGGATAGGTTTTCAATGGAGAAGGGGGGTGAATTGTGCAATTACAGTAATATACCTTGTTAGAGGCAAATAAATGATGGCATTTCAGCCATTAATCCATTTTGTTTTCTCTACTGTATTATCTGTTTGACTTATTATTATTATTTATTTTTACCTTTTTACACTGTGTCTCATATTTTGAGGTACCTGTTTGAATCAGACAAATTGATTTAGCCCTGTGTCTGAGTAACAGGGGTGTATACATGCTGTATATACCATGTAATGATTCTGCTGTGTGAGCGGCGACTGTAGTGAATTTGCATGACGCTGCTGACAAGTGAACGTGAGAGCAGAGGAGAGTCAACTCTTGAGTCAGGAGATGTGAGGAGACAACCAAGGACAAAGACAAGGGCTTTGGAGGCAGCAGCGCAGACGTGTTTTGTTGTGTGACAATAGAAAAGATAAAGCTTGAAGGGACACCGGGTGCTGTGCTGTTGAAAATAGCTGCATAAACCGCATTTCTCTAAATTAATGTGAACATGCTGGCAGACCTGCCACAGAAAGTGAAAACATTTTATCATCAACATTTTATCATCCTTAAAATAATTGTAAAAGCTCATTACCGTCATCGTTATGTGACAGTTGGGCAAGAGTTTTAATGTTCAGTGGTTAATGTTTTGACGCTACAGAATAAGATTTGAACGGCTGGTAAATGCTGTCGTATTTGTGCATTTGTAACATCAAGATATGGAAGGAAAAAAAATGGATTTGCAAGTCCTGTGTACATTTTTCAGCACATGGGATATGATGTCACTATCCCTTCTGCCATAATCTAACATGAGCATTCACATAGAGGCTCAATTCAGAGTTTAACAGAATGATGAACTACCATGCAACTAAGTACCTCAGAAAGCATCACACTATACCGTTTCAAACCCACAGGACCACAATACAGGCAGCTGTACTCCCCAGCCACCTACTCTTGCTTTCAGGGTGAGTGAGCGTATCACGTTATTGGGATTTTCAAGTGGGCACCTTCCTTCACCCATGTTCTGTTTAACCTCACCCACAACACCTCAAGAAGGCTCAATACTGTGTTCCCGAGTCCCAGAAACACCTCCCTCTTTGCCCAGTCTCAGTAGACCTAACTCCACTACTGCACCTTTGTAACCAACCACACTTCCTTACAATACTTATTCCCATCAGTACGCCTTACTATAACGTACACACATCATAAAGTTACACACTACATCTACAACCTAAAAAAATACACACTACGTAGTTAAAACATTGCATCTGCGCCGTATGTCCAAGCCGAGGAGACACCTGACCGAGTCATATGATTATACCGATTAGCCTGTTTATGCAGGCTCTAAATAACAGGCTATTACCAAACAAATGTGCTAACAAATTCTAACAAATCCGTTAATGCAGGGGTTTTGAAAATGATTTGTTCTGGACCCTCAGGGTGACTCTGATTAAGCTGCGGACCCCCATTTGAAGGGATTTTGTCCTAGGGATCCTGATATGAAAAGAGACTTTGGTTTGTGTGTTTGGGTTAAATTGTTAAGATGTCATACTGTGACAAATAGATTCAAAGTGGTGAGATTAAAACATCATGTCAAAATAATCACATACCTTTTTTTTTTTTGGTATCGTAACAATTTCTAGTCAGTTAAATAACAGTGCAATTAAACTATTCCTCATTTTGCTGAGGACGGAAGCCTCTTAAGGATGCCTGGCGGCCCCAGAACCCACTTTGAAAACCACCACTCTAATGTACTGAATGGTTAATGCTAACACAAGGCTACCTCAGTATTTCCTCTAAACACTTAAGCTCCATTTACAGTATGTGGGTTATCAGTCTTACTACCAAAGGAGGATTCAGTGCAGTTGGAAGGAAGGGATTTGGTTCTTACGGAACATGGTCATGTACTGCCTGGCGTTGAGGTTCCAGTAGCCCCAGTTGGTCCGGTAGCCATGCAGCGTTGCATACTCCTCATGGTTGTATGCTGGCTCTGTCCCAAATGTGTCAATCACCCGGATATGACATCTGTAAGGACAGGCAATACCTCTATTTACTCCCATACAAAAAATACATTTGCATACATTTTATACTTGGCATAGAGTATGATTTCATTCATTTTTTTCCCCAAAACGTGTCACTACAGAGTACTAGAGTTTGGAACTCTAAGCTCATCGCAGAATACATTATAAATATATTTACATTCCATTTCTTACATTTTGATATAGCTTATTTTATTCATATTTACTTTATATATGCCAGACTTATATATACACATATTCCTATCAGGAGGAAAAGCCAATAGTAAAATGGGAATACATGGTCTCAGTTGTGATGGTGAGTATACCACAAATGAAAATGCTGAATCAAAGTAAACAAACCTTCATGGCAGTATACACTATAATTACACTTCTCTGTGCTAGATAAGACTTAAGATGCGATTTTTAAAATTACAGTATTTTTGCAATTTTGAAATAATATTGAAATAAACATCAGGTTTGGAGGGCTAGAATAAACATTTCGACCCTTTACATGGTATAAATTTACTGGTTTACTGGTCACACGTTAAAATTCTGCTCTTCAACCTCTAGAGACAGACGAACAGACAGAGTATTATTATTATGTGTTAAACAATGTTTACTGCACTGCGTTTTTAGAAATGTAACTAAAAAAAAGAAAGAAAGAAAAAGGAAAGCAGCAACAAAAACCCCAACTAATTTAAGTGCGAGTTTTCAAAGTCAGCTGTTTCTAAGCCATTGCTGTCCTGTGCCAATGCTATTCCAAAAAAAAAAAACAAAACAAAACAAAAAAAGCCTGAGTCTCTGATTTCCTACAACAGAAAGTACACATTTGAAGGTGTTCTCAGTAGCAATTAAGAGACTGTGATTTTTCTCACCACCTTTTGTGTTATGTCATTCTGTGTTTCCAGCTTTGACAATAGGCTCCACAACAGAGAACAACTGAGAATAAAAAACCATTCAATACCAGTGCACACCCAGAGGGTTGTGAACACAGCAGAAACACGAGCAAACATTGGAATTGGAGCCATAAAATAACAGTAACCAGCACTTTTGTTTCACAAGCTGTCAAGTGTGGTGTGGGAGGCATGACGTGAAAATGACAGGAATGAAAAAGGTATGCACTTCAAGGTCTAGAGGTTGGAGGAGCGATGGGGCTCTGATAGGGTTTTCCTGCTGAAAGCTTACCACATCAGTCAAGCAAAACCACAGCAACACAGACGCACGCAGACACACACGTGCACACGAATGCAATCTTGCTCTCGCTCTCATACTGTACACCTTCACACACACACACACACACACACACACACACACACACACACAAACACTCACAAAGCCCAGTGTGTCCTTGTCTGTGTCGGTGCTGTGAGTGTGTTCAATCTGGCCACTCTGTGAGCTCAGGGGGATTAACAAGAGCTAAAGGCTGCCGAGTCCACTCTCTTAGCCCTGAGACTCTTTCCTGGCAGATAACTTTGTGTGTGTGTGTGTCTGTGTGTGTGTATTTGTGCATGTGTGTGCACCTCTTGTACTGTTAAGTCTGACAGAGGCAACATTAATATGCAAATATGGATGAGTAAGGGCAGAGGAGCAAATTAGCGAAGCAAATTATCTTTATTATAAAAAGAATAACCCAATATCTTTTATCTGACCTCGCTGTATTCATGAATGAGTTTAAAATGTACGCCCAGAAGACGCCCAAACAGCCGTGACAAAGTGTAGTTGATGCATGATTCAAAACCGGCCTAAAATTGGGAAATGTTTTTTTTTTTTTTTTCTGACTCCAATTAAGTTGTTAAGCAAATACAAAATAAGATATAATGAACAGGATGAAGGGTGCTCTCTTTAAAATGCATACTTCACCATTCCACACAGGTCATAAAAATAATCAACAATAACACAAAAGAATATGAATTCCCTAACAGAAAATTAGTGCACTCAGTCTTAGAATGTATTTTATATAATTAAAGCCAGGATAAAATACATTTTATTGCTAATACATGCAGCCAAGTTATTTCTGATTTGCAGGTAAAACATGATGATTTATTCTCAATTAAACTGGCCATGATTTTTTTGGTAATATTTGTATCACAGAGAAATGTTTAAATATTGAAAAAATGAAAGTTAAATGATCCGTTTTTGAAAGAAACGAAGAAAATCTTTGCGGTAAACAAACACAAAGAATGGGCACAGACAGTTCCACTGCAGCATATGGACGTCCCCTCTTTGATAAGTAGACATCGCTCAGTGATGTAAATCCCCTCTTGGCAATTTCTTTTAAAAAAATTAAAAAGCACAGTATTATGGGAAAACAAGTACATTTTCCATTCTATACTTTGTGTGTGTGGAGAGAGAGAGAGAGAGAGAGGATGAAAGAAATATGAGATAAAGAGCGCAGCAATCATCTGAGTGTCTGAGGAGCACAACACTCACCTCTGAACACACATTACCTACTATGTTCAAAACACATCTCTTCAGCTTTGCAGGTGCATCACTGGCCTTGGAGCCATATACTTTATATCTGCCATATATGTTTTCCTTTAATAAAAAAAAAATCCACCCATAGTCCCTCTTACACTGTTAGCTATTATCAATCTGCGATGTTCCGCGCATCCCAGGATTCATTTGGTGATAAAGTGTTGTAATTTACTTTTGTGCTGTAACCATTTTCCCTCAACCAGCCTTGTCTATTGCTACACAAGTTAGTGATTTACAATCTTTCCAAGAATGCCTTTCTGCAACCCCAGAGAACAGGTGTGCATTTGTTACTGTCAATCAAAGGTTGGCATATGAGCATGTAAACAACTTTGTGTTGTACGCGTATGGGGAGAGACCTATAGTGATAGCGACTGAACATTGGGGTATATCTAATATCACAGCTGTGCCCTTTATTCACGTCTTGTGGATCCTTTGTATTCTGATCTATTGAGGCTACTCGCAGCGGAGCAATTTGTACCTCTGCCTCTTCTATGATGGATTTCTTCTTCTTGAACATCAATGCAAAGTGGTGAGTCTAGAAAGGAGCCCTTTGATTCTGAGGGAGTGACACCAAAACCTGACATTTACTGTTGATGTTTTAGATAGCTGAACGATTTTCTGCTATCAAACTCCATTTTTGCCGCGCTGGAATTACTGGAACATCGCATTGCCCTACAGTGTCAAAGTGTTCCAGGGTGGATTTTTCCTTTTATGTTCCCTCGCTGTTGTAATGCCAATCCTGTACATCAGCCACTGACTTGAATGTGTCAACACGGTGAATAGACTACATCTTGCGGTCATAGTGCAAACAGAACAAAATCAAACTCGCTGGCTGCCCGACTGACTGCACTCTCCTCTGACATTCAGAATCAGATCGCATTTAGCGCTGCACGGAGGCCCGTGCCGTACTTGAAAACAGAGTCCCTTGGTGTTTGTTTACCGTGTTTTCAAGAGCTTTCATGATCAAAACCAGAATAAATATTCCCCTGAAAGCGCAGAATTCCCGTTCAAGACAAGGTGACCCCCCCAATCTTGTTTGACACTTCTCAGATATTTACGTCAAAGACTGCAGCATGCAAGAGGGCAACCAATAAATCGACAGCGATATATCTCACAAGGATGCTTCTAAAAACCAGCTTATCTACAAGGGAGGGTCTAAAACGTGCGCTTATCTGTGCAGCCACAATGTGGGACAGTGAGGATGAGATTCGGGGGGAAACTGTTTATGTGTTTGATGTGTGTGTGTGTGTGTGTCAAGGGTCGAGGAAAGCTGCCAATGAATAATTAATGAAATGTATTACTTTCACTTGTCCCTGATACCCCACTCTTTTTCCCCTCACTCGCCTTCTCCAACCCCATGATATCATGCATCACCAGAAATTTTTCTGCCTACAGATAAGAGATCCCGTAGGGGGGGCGGTGAAGGAGAGAAAGAGTGGAAGAAGAAGGGATAAACGGAGGAGTAGCTGAGCTGAATATCTAGCAGGAGATCAGAGTACGGGGCTAATCTGGGTTAAACGGCTGCTCGGCAGGGCTCAACAGACCTTGGGGGGGAATATGGCAGGGTGGTGCATTGTCACCCACAATCTTCTACATTTACTATGAGGAGTTAACAACCTGGGATTCACTGGACAACAGCAGACATTTAAATTGTTGCTATTGTTGCAGCGTGCTATATTACGCTTTACCTGGCCCAAGAAGCAATTTGGGAATGAGTACAACTATTGAATCGCCAACAACATGGTAATCTGTGGCAGAATTAATCCCACTGTGATATATGCCTAATGTGTCTTTCCATGTACAATTTGGATGCACACCACATGACCTGCAGTCTCTTGAAACACGCTGATGGTACACAGAAATAATGAGACTGAAATAATTGAAAATAAGTGAATACAGAATGAAAATCAGTGAAAATAACTTTTCTTCACCGATAAGGCTGAGTTTCTGAAAATCAAGTATGATTGCAGTCGACACAAGAGCGGCTCTCAACCAGTTTGCCAGGATTTGCTGGTGTGTCACAGATAAACACCGTCGAACAAGAGGACTACATTAGTGATCTGATGCAATGTTGTTAACAATATTAACTTTCATTTAGCATGCTGAACATCTTCTTTCCTCCAAGTTGAAATCATTAGCAGCTCTTTGTGTTTGCTGACACTCTTGTATGATCACTCTGGGCTTTTCACTCGACATATCCAAGCAATGAATAATTTGGCGTGCATTAAGTAGGGAGTAATTAATAATTTGGTATTTTGACAGCCATGGCTATACAGCACTACCTCCCAATTGACAGAGCATGCATAAAAGCATCCAACAATGTCAACCCATCTGTGTGTCTAATCATGGATAATATCTTGTCTTGCTCTTCAGCACATAAAGCCCATGTTCTCTAGACACACGGCCTTTTCAGATATAATGTCCTTACATTATGTAGAACGGCTGAGGAAGGCTGAGGTGGAGTGGTGGAAGTAATTACAGTAGAAGCCCATGTTCCAAAGAGAAGGCCAAACAAATATATTTTTTTCAATCATTTGAAAACCTTGTAACTTGTTTTGATTTGATATATGCATGTCAATTGAAGGATTATATAAATCAATCAAACTTTATTTATACCAGTTTTCATACAGCAGGTCGTAACACAAAGTGCCTTACATGGGGTTGACAAAAGAATAAAAGAGCAAGACATGAGGAAAGAGCAAGATAGAGAATGATACAGTACAATAATACAATTCTAAAACTAATGGGTGACTAGATGGGTACTATATATTGCTCGTGATGTGGAATGTTTGATTGATGATTTTTGCACGAAATGACAAATGAGACCTCTATGACTGCTATATCTGTGACTATAACTTCATCTTTAAAGTTAAGGTGAGTTTAAGCACAATCATTATTCAGCTATAAACAGTTATTCAACTACAAATATTTCCATTGAATCTCATTTTATCTTTTTCTTTTACCTAAACTCTTTGTGCTTACAAGCCAGTATTAACTACCAAAAGTCTCTACAGGTGCTCTGGTTAGCCCTGCATCGTAGTGAGGTGATATTTCTTTGAGCAGGCATTTCCCTGCATATCTTCCCCAATCCTCCTCAGAGCAGATCAGAGCAGCAAATTGCAGCATGCAGAGGTAATCAATATGCCAGTCCTATTATCAGATGGGCGGGTGTGATTTAGGGCTATCTCCTATCGGCTTTCAGCATCTTTACCAGCTGCATGCAGGCGCTGATACACACCCGCATGAACACATACACACACACACACACAAACTGGACAGGACAGCACAGTGTTGTCCAGGCATAATAAATGAATGTGGATGTCGGTGGGAACATAAAACAAAAGTAATTAAAGCAAGCTGAAGGGTCCCAGAGCTCAGAGCACTTGATTAATGATGCCTTTCAGCTCACTGGACTCAACCAGCCTGGTGTGTCCTGATGGAGGGAGAGAGAGAGAGAGAGAGGGAGAGAGGGAGAGGTGAACGGGTATGTCATTGACCTACCCTGAACCTCTAGGGCGCTGTGGAATTGTTAGGCTAAGATAAATGGAGGAAATAGTCAGGTGTGAATGTCTGGCTGTTGGGAGGGAAATATTAGAGGGAGAAAAGATAAAAAGAAATGTCGTTTGCTTGATCGATACAAATCAATGGTGTATGTTATGTATCATATACCGGGTTGTGAATCCTTGATAGCCTCTAGTGTGTTAACAAGGCTGAGGCTGAGCTCTCACGTTCCCGTAAAGAACCGAATGTCCCGGGTGTTCATGTTCACGTATTTGAATCAGTCAAGTGCATCCTCTTGAGAAAGCGAGGATATAGATGATGCAATTCATCAGTGTTGCTGAAACATTCGAAAAACTTTTGCCTCGGTCGATCAAAAGGCAGTCTTTTACAAACACTATAAAAGTCGCATCCATTTAGGGAAACCAGAAATCAAGACTCCACAGTAATGACTGAACGCCGGATTGCTGACCTCAGCATGCAATTAGCAGCAGACTGATGGTTGACTGGCATCCTGTCTGAGGGAAATGGGAGATTGTGTGTGTGTGTGTGTGTGTGTGTGTGTGTGTGTGTGCATGCATATGTGTATCCGTGTGCAGTAAATGCATGCATGTGATAGAAAGTGAGAGAGGGAAGGCCAAACAGTGTGTGTGTGTGTGTGTGTGTGTGTGTGTGTGTGTGTGTGTGTGTGCGCGTGTGCTGGGAAAATTGCTCCTCAGCCCAACCATAAAGCATTTCTCTCACTCATAATTGGATTTTAAAAATACATGGAGCAGCCTTTTATATATGGTGTCAGGTCTCTCTCTCATTCTCCTCTCTTCTTTTTTCGGCGCTATCTCTCACACACCTTTCTTTTCCGCTGCTTTATCTCCTACTTTCTCTTCCCTCTCTCTTTTTAACTTTCAATTGGCCTCTCACTCACATTTCCTCTGCTCCCCTTTCTCTTCTTTCATTGCTGGTTTTCTCTGCACTGGGAGAAAGAATGGGAAAGTAAAATGTCAGCGGCTGTCATTGCATGCTGGGGGGGCAGACAAAGATGTCAATTTATTGAATCAGGAGGAACGACAATGGGACAGAGAGGAGTGGCTGCAAGCTGCATTTAAGGCGCTGGCGATGGCAAGGCTCAAGCTGGACTTCCCATCATTTGTGTTTGCGTGGCATCTTTGGTGATCTGACAAGATGAAGGTTTGTCATGCTGTGCTCTGCGGGGCTGTGCAGCCGGAATTTGCTTTTCTGGATGTATTGCAGTGCTTTAATTTTTTGTCTTGAGTATTACTTCACTCAACTTTTGTTTTGCCGCTTTGGTCTCATGACTGTCATGGCCTAGTTTCCAAGTTGTTCCGTCTTTGTAGCAATGCCAAAAGCTATTAGCAAGCAGTAAGCATACTTTTATAATAAAAACAAAAATAAAAAAATAAATAAAATTAAATTAAAAAAAAAAAAAAACTCAGAAAGGAAAAAAAACAAAACAAAACCTGTTTCTCTTTAACCATCTCAGTCATCTTTCTTTCCTCTTATAAGGCAGCTCTTTTTTAAAGCCTCTTTATCTCTTTTCCTGTCTTTTTTTATTTTATTTTATTTATTTATTTATTTTTTGGGTTAACCACCTTCCTATTGGCACAGAGCCTCTGAATGCAAACAACAGCAATAACAAGCTGCTGACATGGAGTTTGATTGGGGTCTGGTGCACTGGTGAACTGCTTGTTTGTGTGTGTTGACCTGTCAATACCACATATGCTCCCAATCTTGCACTACATGTGATGGTTAGCTCGCTCTTGCTGTGCAGACTAATGGTGC
>OMKZ01049672.1:0-12458 GCA_900302535.1 Neoniphon sammara | reverse complement strand
TAGATAGATAGATAGATATATAGATATAGATAGATAGACCATCCCCTGTAAAAATCCCAAAAAATAACCCCCAAAGATAAATGATACTACATACTGTTTGTTAATTTCTCCAGACCTGGGCCATTGTTCTGTGCCTCTACTGACTCCATGTAGTAAAGCAGTGATGAGTCAGGCCTTAAAGGACAGTTTCAGTGGCTTCTCCAAGGTGCAGCTGTACTGTGGAATCTCCAAAAGTAAGTCAAAATTCACCTTAAGTTCCATTTGTTATATATGTGCATGGATGCACATTCATCACTTTTTGTTGAAATTTGTTGTGTTGAATCCAAAACAGTTAACCTACCTGATTCAAGCAGTTCTGGTGAAAGAAAAAGAACAGGAGGAGGGTTTATAATTAGCATGTCTATATCCAGCAGCACAGATGACTCCAACACCTGGGCCTGGTCAATGGATTCCTCTCATAAGCTCATTACTAAAGGCAGAAAAGCCACAGCATTTACCTTGTAAAAGTCCGTGCAAAAACGAGGAGAATCATCAGGCTTGGGAGCTCCATCGGCTATGACTAGGTTTTTGCCAGAGCATTTTCAAGCAGGTGCTAAGCGTCTTTCTTTATTAATTCTCTTGAAACATGGGACAACAGAAGGCATGCTGTTTTATCAGGGAAGCATTTCCAACATCAATATCATCATGCTCAAGTTATAGAAGTTACAGAAGACAGAACATCACCAAAAAGAACTTGATAATGAATTAACTCTGCTATATCCCTCTTTTGGGAGACAAGAAGATAAGGAAAGATTTGTGGGGAGGTTGGACATGGCTGAAGGTCATTGTGCAATGCTAAGCTATCCTCATCAACTTGCACATTTGGGCTACATACTAGGGAGATGGCAGCGTTAGCAGTAGTGGGCTTGAAAGATTCCTCTGGTTCGTCTTTGGCAGCCTCTCTGGAATAAAACAGCTTTAGTGTGTTAACATGACAGAGATGTATCTGATGATTTCGCTCTGGGATGTGAATAATGTAGTCTGTGTCACTCACTTTGCTTTTCACTATATATGGACCGGAGAAGTGTGCTTATGCATACACAGAGTTTGACTTTGAAGTTACAGTAGCCTCTAGTACTTACATATATCACAACAGCAAGGTATGTCCTGACTATGCAAAAGTGTTGTTATGGCCAAATGTACAATCGTTTGTTATTATCAGTGTACAGCAGTTGTGTATGTATTTACATGTCTACATTTATATTACACATCTGAGCTATTTACATTTATATTGCACATCTGAGATTTTTAATTTTTGTTTTTATTGCACATCTAGGATTTTTAAAAGAGGTAATGCATATTTGAAGGTGTATAAGTAGAGATGGTGGGGGTGGGGGTGTTATTGACACTTCCCCTGGACTGGGGACACAAGACTGCAGTTTGTGCTGATTCTACCCACCCGTTTCTGGACTCTTGAAGAATACAAGTCCTGTAGGGTGGCAGGGGGACACTGATGATCTTTTGATCAGTTCTGACAATCCATTGTAGCCTGCTCCTGTTCTGCTTGGTGGCTGAGCCAAACCAGACAGTGCATAGGACAGACTCAATGATGACTAAGTAAAACAGATCATCAGCTCCTTTGGCAGCTTGAACTTTCTCAGCTGGTGTAGGAAGAACATCCTCTGCTGGGTCTTCTTCGCAATGGAGTCTCCCACTTCAGGTCCTAAAAGATTGTAGATCCTAGGAACCTGAAGGACTCCATGGCCAACAGTGGGCATAAGTGGTAGCAGGCATGGAGAGCTGGGTCATTTTGTTAT
The DNA here is from genome assembly GCA_900302535.1 of Neoniphon sammara. Lineage (NCBI taxonomy): Eukaryota > Metazoa > Chordata > Actinopteri > Holocentriformes > Holocentridae > Neoniphon > Neoniphon sammara. The sequence goes on along the minus strand of OMKZ01049672.1, from coordinate 10,662 downwards.
GAAGGAGTTCTGGGATGATGCCATTAAACGCTGAGCTGAAGTCCACGAATAGGATCCTTGCATGGTTCCCCGGGTTGTCAGGGTGTCGCAAGATGTTGTGCAAACCCAAGTTGACTGCCTCTTCCACTGAGCCGTTTGCCTGGTAGGTAAATGTGAGGGGGTCAGGTAGGGGGCCAGTGATGTCCTTCAAGTTAGTGAGCATCAGCCTCTCAGAGGACTTCATGACCACAGACGTCAAGGCGACAGGACTGTAGAAATTCTTCCCTTAATTCCAGCATTGTGTTCTCGGCTTTAAAAGCAGCTGTTACCAAGCCACTCCGTAAAGAACCTAATCATCAGCCCTGAGTTCATAAACAACTACAGACCAATATCTAATCTTCTGTTCTTTTCCAAAATACTTGTGGCCGCCCAACTCCTAAACCACATGTCCTCCAACAATCTTTTTGAAGCATTTCAGTCTGGCTTCAGGAATCTGCACTCTGCTTAAACTGCCTTTACCAAAGTGGTCAATGATATTCTACTAGCTGTGGATTCTTTGTCCACTTCAATTTTATTATTATTGGATCTAAGTGCAGCATTTGACACTGTTAATTACACCGTTCTTTTGGAGCGCCTTGAAATTTAATGGGCATTCATGGTATTGCACCGTCATGGCGTATCTGAAGATTAAGTTTGGCATTCCTCAGGGCTCAGTCCTTGGTCCCCTGTTGTCTTCCATCTATATGCTTTCTCTGGGTCATACTATTCAGAGCTTCAGCATCTGCTTTCAGTGCTATGCGGATGACACCCAGATCTACATACCCATGAAATATAGCGACTGCTCTCATTTACTTAACCTTGAGGTGTGTCTTTCGGCTATCAAAACCTGGATGTCTTCCAACTTCCAGCTGCTTAATGCAGACAAGACAGAGATGTTAGTTATTGGTCCAGCCAGACACAGACATCCTCCTAATGATATAACTTTGAGAAATGCAGCATTTCTCAGAGTTCTTCTGTCAGAAACCTTGACGTGATTTTTGACTCTAGTCTCTCCTTGGACTTGCATATTAAAAATGCTACCAAAACTGCCTTTTTTCATCTGCACAACATTGCCTGCATCTAGTATTAAAGGTCTCCAGCTTGTCCAGAATGCTGCTATCAGAATACTGGTGAGGATGCAGAAATTTGATCACATCAGGCCTGTTTTGATCACATCATGCCTCCACTGAGATTTTAAGGTCGTCCTCTTAAGTTATAAGATTTTACATGGGCTGGCACCAGCTTACTTACTAGACTTAATTGTACCTTACAACCCCACTTGTGCCCTGCGTTCTCTGGATGCTTCTCTATTAGCGTTTCCTAGAGTCAATAAAAAGTCTGCTGGTCACCATGTCTTTTCTTACCGTGCCTACTTTCTCTGGAATGGTCTAACTGCAGTAATAAGAGGCAAATTTTCTTGGTATTTTCAAAGCCAAACTCAAGACCCATTTATTTTCTCTATTGTCTCTGTGTCTGCTGTCCGACTGTGCAGGGTGTGCATCACCCTGCATGCTCATAGTTTTGTTTATCTATTTAATTTATTTTCCATTGCTCTCTTTCTTCTTTAACACTGTCCCTCTTGTCCTTGCTGTCTCTGCGGCTTGGTGGCTGATCATCTGTCTGCTGCTGCCGTGCTGAGACCCTCTGTTCCTGCTGCTTGCTTTTATTTCATGCCTTCCTGCCTATATTTGTGTTTACTCTTTTGAAACTATTTGAAACTATTTGACTTATTTGATTAGATTTAATAATCTGATTTTATTAGTGCTAATAATTGCCCACTTGGCACCCGTTGCATTCCTGGCTGGCCTGGAAGGGGCTTTCCTCTTTCTGTGGTCCTTCCCTAGATTTCTTCCATTTTTTTCCCCTATTGGCTTCTAGGACTTTGTGGGAGTTTTTTCTTACCCACTGTAAGGGTTCGGGTCAGGGGGTGCCGTTTTCTATAAACTGAGGGCTTGTAAAGCCCTTTGAGACTGTAATAGTGATCAAGGGCTCTAAATAAACTTGGACTTTAACAAAAAAAATTAGTCACATCATTTAATCACAAAATTAAACCTGGCAAGCACTGAACATCATAAATTGATGAGCTCTAAGAGTGAAAGTGTATCCAAGGGTTGAGTTCTCTCTCAAGGTAAAGTGAGATTTATGTATATATTTTATGTTGCTTTCTTTTATTCTCTTCGTAGATCCCTGTAAGTGGACCAAGCAGCATGTGCTGCAGTGGTTGGAGTGGGCAGTCAGTGAGTTCAGCCTGGCAGATGTCAACTACTCCAAGTTTGACATGAATGGACAGCAGCTCTGTGATCTGGACAAGGACACCTTCTTACAGCTGGCACCTGACTTTGTGGGTGACATTTTGTGGGAGCATCTGGATCAGATGATGAAAGGTATAGTAAGTGTTTGATTAAATGTTTATTTATGTAGAAATAATCAGTACAGAGTTCCCACTGGTCATGGAATTATTAACAGGGAAATACAATATTGGCTGTGATGTTGATGGATGTATTGAGTAGCTAGTACGGTTACGTTAAATGCCTGCAGCTTAGCCTGTCAATCAAATGTACAGGGAGGAGTTCTTTCCTGAACTGCTGCACTGAAATCCATATGTAAATATCATAGCATGGTAAACATTAAAAATTAAGATTTTCTGAAAGAAGGTGAAACAGCATATTGGGGATTGAACATTTCTGAATGCTATGTGATTGCAACAGAGGTGCTGCAGTGTATTTTTTTTCCTCTCCAGACTGCCAAGAAAATGAGGCTACATCAGAAACCCAGAGCAGCATTGTTCCCTGGATAAGCCCTGCAGGTAAGAACTCAAGTTACCAATTACTTATTGTCTGGAGGCTAGTTGACTCCACGCAATAAAATACATTTTCACATCATCTGCACTGCTGTAATGTTTCATAACTGCATTTTTAAGAGTCCCATATCTCTCTCATTGTTAAAATACAATATCCACAGTGATATTTTTACTGCCGGAAGACCTAGAAACTGGTAGGTCACTCACTGACTGATGTATTTTTTTTTTTTTTTTCAGAACTAACATAGAGGTGTGCCTAGGAACTAACTGCACACTCAAATTTGGTTGAAGTAGCACAACGTTAGTCAGTTAGTTAGGTTTGGCACTTGTAGTAAGAGAAGCCCTGCCCACAGCATTTGCTCAAACTTTGGGGGCCAATTGCAGCAAGAAGTAACCAATATCAGAAAAAATGGACAGAATTCAAAATGTGGGAAAATCTGATCAGATGGAAATGGGCTTGGCCTATATGGATTGAGTCATCTTGACTAAAGGAATCTAACAAAAAATAATAAATAAATTTTGTTCTTATGATTTACAGTTCCTAAGAAAAACATAAAAATTGTTACTACAACGCCATCTGTCCAACTTGCACTGTATTGTTTTAATTGCCTGCAAAGCATGTGAGATTTGGAACCTACATGGAAAGTTTCATTGTTCTAAGTCTTCTAAGTTCAAAGTTTATGAGATCCACATACTTCTATGGCAGAATTATAACTAAGACAATAATCTTACCAATAGTAACAGGGTTACCTTACCTTACAAGTGGTGTGTTCTTTCTCCTAGACTTGAATATAGACGACACTCAAAGTGTCATGCAGGTTCCTGAGAGTGGTGGCAGTCTACTGAGACAACTGTTTGAGAGCTCTGACAAGGCATCTACACTGATCCTGGACCCCAAGTTCTTAACACAGTCCAAATGCCAGTTGGACCTCAGCTACACGACAGAGAGCCAGCACTTTTTCAGCACCAACTCCCTTTCAAAACCGTGTAAGTTGGACTCAATCATTTGGTATTCGACATGCGGAATCAGTAATTTTTTAACCACAATATGGATATATTCACAACAAGCATGATTGGAGGAGCTGGAGTATTTAAATGTTCATTAATGTGTGTATGGAACTGCAGGCTAACTGAATTTTTCTCTTGAGGGGTAATAAAGATGAACTTGACTTGACTTGTTTCTTTAAGTTTGGTTTGTTAGCTAGATGAGATGCCATTCAAACTCAAGTGGCACACATAAAATCCAAAGGAACTATGGTGTAGTTAGGTTGCACTCACAGTGTACTCTGAACCAACTACAGGAAACAATTCCAAAATGCAAGGTTTATGGGTATAAGGGGGAACATGTTGACATTTGATAGTTTCGGATAAATGGTGGAACAAAAGAATTCTTTTGGAACCTACTGTATATTCACAAGGATGTGTTCATGCCATTTATTCTTTACAGGGCCATGTCACTACCATTCCCTGCACATTGGCTGTGCTTTGATTAAAAATACTCCATGTGGTGTGTTTGATGAAAATACCTCCTCCTTCAAAGTGGATGGGTGTATTCTTAGTCAGATATTTATCAAGTATTTATCAAAACAAACACATGGATAAATAGACAATGATGTGAAGAAAATTTTGGGTGTCACCCAAACTGACTAATCCAATTTTAAGGGTAGCCAGCTCAACCTTTGCCATTGCTTTTGTTAAGGTACATCTACACTTTTGATTGATGTTATTTTCCTACGGTGTAAATTTAAGGTTTGAAAATGTTGTTTTTGCCATCTTTAAGGTAAGAATTGTCTCAGTGTCGAATTTATATCTTGCAGTTTCACTTCAAGATCAGAGTTCACTGGACAGCATGGAGAGCATTGAGGGTCTTCGTTCATGGGGCAGCCAGTCTTCGCTGGCAGACACTCAGAGGGTCCCGTCCATTGACAGCTTTGATGATGAATACAGTGGGGGTTCACTTAACCTCAACAAACAGAGTTTGTCATTCAGAGACTACATTCAGGGGAGGAATAACCTATCTGAACTGGGAAAGCCTGTAGTACCAGCAGCTGCCCTAGCCAGGTTCACTGGTAAGTTGATAGAATCAAGATGTCTGGCTCCAAAAACATTTGACCAAAGCACAAGGGCACCCAAGACACGTATTTCACTTATAAATGCTAATTTCCATCAGGACTGCTATTTTAACAGGCACATTATACAACACAGACGCCCCTCCAGGGAGGTGTTTCCTTTTGGTGATACTAGAGGAAAGGTTATAGGGTTACCAAAACTGACACGTTTCATGCTCTAGGCAAAATGAATCTTGCCAATAAAATTCATGGTGATCCACCAAATATATTTTGAGATATGCTGCTCTGGTGTGCAAGATTAAAAACTGCACTGTTGGTGGTGTTAGGGGAAAGGTCATGGGGTCACCAAAATTGCCAGCTTTCATGCTCTAGCCAACAAGAATGTTAGCACAAAATCTTATGGAAATCCACCAAAGACATTTTGAGATATTCCACTGCAGTACTGACATTTTGGCCGGCTGGAATCGCTAGAGGGAAGGTCACTGAAATTGCCAGGTTTCATCCTCTGGCCAACATGAATCTTGTCACCAAATTATATATAGTATATTACTTATATGTTTTAACTTATTTTCCATACATGATGCACACTACTGCTGTATGCACTACGACACACATGCACCTTATATTGCTTGTATATTGTGTATTGTTCTGTAAATAACTTGTGCATTGTCTGTATTGCTGAGAGCCACCAACAGCTGGAATCAAAATTCCTTGTGTGTGTCAACATACTTGGCCAATAAATCCCATTCTGATTCTGATTTATCCCTGACAAAGGCTCATTTTACCATTCAAGATGACATAGTAGCGTTACTTCTCTCTAAAGGACAAAGTTACAAAATGCATTTGTCATCTTTTATCTGAAGGTCCAAAATTCTTTAACAATTCAGTTTTTGGTCTTCCAATTTTCAGAAAAGGTGTTCATGGGAATTCCTATATCACCAGGATTTTACTTCTGGTTTATAAAATCTGCTTTGTTCTTAAAAATCTTTTTCCATCATCTCACCTAGTATGTCTGTGCTCTTACACAGGAAGTGGACCAATCCAGCTTTGGCAGTTCCTGTTGGAGCTCCTGACTGATAAAAGTTGCCAGTCCATAATTAGCTGGACTGGAGATGGTTGGGAGTTTAAACTCATTGACCCTGATGAGGTGGGTTTAGTTCTCTCTCTTTTTCCATGCATCACTCTTTTTGTATGGTAACTCAGTTTGCACAGAGATGTTCATGAAGACTTTAATTGCTGAATCAGAATGACTGCAAGCATTTAAAATGAAATATTCACTTTTTCATCCTTCTATAGGTGGCTCAGCGGTGGGGCCAGAGGAAGAACAAGCCCAAGATGAATTACGAGAAGCTAAGCCGTGGCCTTCGCTATTACTATGACAAGAATATCATCCATAAGACATCTGGGAAGCGCTATGTGTACCGCTTTGTCTGCAACCTTCAGAAACTTCTTGGCTACTCATCTGAAGAACTCCATATTGTTTTCGGTGTTCAGCCTGACACAGAAGACTGAAACAGCACTTGATTTACATTAGGAGTCAAGCATGACTATGGGGCCAACTGGGCTTAATTTCCCATTAGCAATGGTACAAGTCCTCCTGATAGTGGTTTCTCGGGAAGCAGGTGATGAGAGTCCATAAGTAAGTCAGGTCTTTCTGCTGCTACAACTTTCTGCATCATGATATGGTTGTGTATTATTTTGTGGACTTAGAGGGAGATACCTGTTCTGCTTCATGAAATGGCTTGATCCATTTGGTAAATATATACCTGCTCCAGAGTGGTTGAGGACAGATCTTTGTAACTTCATTAAGTTACACATTCTAGCTGCTAAGATTCTGGAGAAAGGACAGCTGTAATTGCTGCAATTTAGGACTGTTTTGCTTACCAAATATGAATGCCTTTTGGATGACAAGTTCTTAAGATTCTTAAGATAGGCTTAAACCTTGGATCACACTCACCTTGAAAATTGTGGATAGAAGCTAATACTGCCATTGATCCTTGTAAAGTGCTTTTGAAGACATTTTACTGAAAATGCTTTAAAGCTAATCATTAAGTAATAGTGTGATACCACTGGAAATTCAAGCCAGTGCTGCTTCTTTATTATTCTTTAAAATTGCATTTTAAAATTCATATTTCCATTGTTCTCTTGAGAAAAGAATTCTCAAGACACTGAGATGGTAACATAAACTCAATGACGTAAAAAGGAAATATGTGGAGGAGCCAAATACTCGGTGGCATAATGATCATGCAGGTTTTGAGGAGACAGTCAATCAGTTATAAAATATGCTTGCAAGCCATTCAATTGCCATGTGTGTGCTATGCTACATTGATTATGCCTTTACTGAATACACTAGCATGCAACTCTGTGAGGAAGTTTTTTCGTTTCACTGGAAATGACTTCAAGATCAATAAGTTATGCCTATCAAAATGTTATAACTGCAACGTAGGCTGAGTGAGCTGCACCTCACTAAGAGATCACAGGATGAGGGAACACTGATCATTTTAAGCGGTTTTAAGTGCAGTCTTGTAGGCTTTTTGGCTTATAGTTAATAACAATTCTTACACTAAAAAGTTTAACAAGTCATTTTTCTGTCCATTGTATCTTTAATAAGTGGTGTATCTAGTGCAAATATTGCACATACTGTAGACCTGAAAGACTGAATATATCAGTGGTCTTCATGTATAAGCTGCACTGGATTGTAGCTGGTCCATGAAATGTTCTTTGGCCATGAAGAACAAAAGACAGTTGCACAAAATAATGTGAAAACAATAGTTAAATAAATATTATGTCTTTATAATGTACCAAAGTTCTAAAGGAATTTAAATAATATAGTAACAGTAAAGTATATTCTCTGCTGTAGATAGACTTTTAAATATTTGTTTTGGGATGAAAAATACTTTCTATAGTAATGGTTTGTGATGGGTTCTTTTTTATTTTTTACTCAAGACTAATATTTGCCAGCACTTCACCTCTTAAAGACCACTTTGATCTACTGTCATAAAGGCACAGAGGTGTTATTAAATGATTGCTAGTTATCCTTGATCATTGGTTCAGTAATCTTATTAAATCTATATGTGTCACGTTTGAATTCCTTGTGATTTGATGGTTACTCTTGTATATTTATCGGAGAATAGTGATTTTTCATTAAGGAAATGGTTTCATGGCATTTAATAAAAGCTCTCTATGGCTTTTATGGTATTTTGTCCACTTTTACCTACAAAGATGGCTTATTTTGCAGTTTAGAAAGATAAGACCTCGTGTGTTCATGGGCTATAGACACAGCACAGCTCTATGTGTAGTTGGCCTGCACTCAGCCTTCTTTTACCCCTGAGGTATGTGCATGGACTTGTCAAGGCCAACTGTGACTAGAAAAAAAGAGAGCTCTGCAAAGACCTGAAACTCCGAGAAGGGTGCAGCTGTGGCCGCAACGGGTGGTGGGTGGGGGCTTAACTTGATGTGGGCATGTTTTGATATCAAGAAACTCCCATTTTGTGTTGTCATCCTTTTAGAATGTACGCTGCTCCCCATGCTTAAACTGTGTTTTGAAGGAGACGCTACCACAGCATTCATCATACTTTACATACTGGTTCTTACATGTATTGTTAAGCTATTTATAAGATATTGTCAACTTCATCTTTTTTTTTTAAATATATTTATTCATTTAACAGGTACAATAAAATACAGTGACCATTAAGGACTCGTTGGTTACATTTTTTTTAAAGCAAAGACAGAGATCCCTGTATCTGGAAGAAATACCTTTCAGATCTGAGACTGATCAATTTGGTCTGTTTTCCTTCAATCGAAGGAGATGCCCCAAATTTCAACGAGTACAAAACTCAATTACAACTTTCTTGCTCTCATGCAACAAGGCAGAGCTTTACTCTGTAGGGGTTCCACAAACTACAAAGGTATTCTTACTCAGACCAGAACTTATATTTCTGACAAATATCATAGACTATTCAGTGCAGACAATGTTTTTGCTCAATACTGAAAAACTTCAGTGAACCTCATTTTTACCACAAAGATCAACATAAGCCAAGGATTTGCTTGAAGTTTATTTTTGGATCAAATTATCTGAAACAATATACAATTCTCAATTATGTAAAATTCTGGACTAAATTATACAAGGTCCAAAAGTGCAACTTGGGTTAGGATGTGTTGTAGTGAAGGGTAAAATATGACAGCTTGGGGCCACAGCGGCGCAGAGATGACCATAAGCCACCGAGCCGCAGCCACAGCCAGGATGAGGATGAGGGAACACCTGGAGAGGACAGTATGAAAAGTGGCAGAAGTATGACAACGACCAGCTGAACTGGGCATGGCTGAAGTCACCAGGGAACAGACCTGGTAAAGCAATAGGGAGAAAGAGAGGGGAGAGAGGGGGATCAGGAACAGTTTTTAGTCACAAGGATCTCATATTCTACAGCAACTGGTTTGACTATCTCACTTCTTGACCATGCCACTAAATCTATGCCAAATAAAAAAAAATTACAATATGTTGAAATGAATCAGTTTCTCCTTGAATTAATTTTGTGATGAACGAAACAAAACAAGTTGAATTACAATTGACCTGTGTGCTGTGCCTGTCATTCACTCTATAATGCCAGACCTGACTGAAATAAAGGAACACTGTTATTCTTCATATTTCAAGAATACTTAGTACAGAAGGCAGCTTGTAGTTTCAGGAAATTACAAACTACAAGATGTCATAAATGTTAGATAATTATTCTCCCAATCATGTAACCCTAAATGACCAAACACAATGACCCAACAGCCTAATTGTCTTCTCCCTCTCTCAGAGGAGGCCGTCCTAGATAAGCACGACACCAAGGTCATCCTTGCTCCTCCACTGACTGATAAGCTAGGCAGACAATATAAATCTTGTTCTCTACTGTTGCCACCTCAGACATAGCCTGACCCCGCTCGGGTTACTGTGTCTCCTTGATCAAGCCTTCTCATTAATCCCTCACATAAGGGGGCTGTCCATGGGGCTGTCATACTTTGCGCGTCCGTGTCCGTGAGGGTCTGCGTGACGTAAATTTCGTCACCGACTGATGTCAGCAGATGTCCCCATGGACAGGTAGCGGATGTCCGCTGTGCAACCAGATTTTTGTGATCGCGCGGACTGTACGCTCCTGTACGCTCGCCACTGCGCATGCTCCAGGAGGTCCACCTGTACTCATATTTCATCTCTGAAGAATAGAGACAATCCAATGTGTGCAAATTTGTGGAGACAAATTGCCCAGGCAGTGGGAAGAGACATGGAGGCGTGCAGGTAAAAATGAAAGTATCTGCGAGGCAGACTGATAGCCACTCAAACTTCATTAATTAAACACTCACCAGAAACGGGATCCCTTAATTTAACTCTACCCTTAAAAATTAAGGTGTTCTGTGCGTGGATGAAAGGATAACTAAGGACATAGAAAGTTAAAGTTGCACACATTAGATTGTCTCTATTCTTCAGAGATGAAATGTGAGTACAGACGGACCTCCTGGAGCATGCGCAGTGGCGAGCGTACACGCAAAGTACAAAACTGGAGCGCGTGACAAAGCTGCCAGAAATCCCAGAATTCCGAGCTCTTGTAGTTCTGATCTGTAGTTCTAAGTGGCTTAAAGTGACAGCGCACTTTTCTGTTTGTGCACCTGCCAAGTTGTAGCTGTAAATGGAGTTGTAAATTTGTGAAAAAAAATTTTTGTACACTTGTATAACCGAGTTATAGTTGTAAATGGAGAGTTGTAAGTTTGTAATTTTTTGTACACTTTTATAACAGAGTT
>OMKZ01049669.1:0-20248 GCA_900302535.1 Neoniphon sammara | reverse complement strand
CTTAGTTTAGGGTCTGCCGGTTTAGTTGTCTTTCTCTGTCCTTCCTTCTCTTCCCCTGGTTGGTAGAGACCGTCTGTCTCTGTTTGTTTTCTTGTGTTACTAACCTTTTCTCCTCTGTCTGTGTGAGTATATGTCCCCAGCTTTTGAGTGTGCGTGAGTCTGTCTACCTCCCAGGTTTACTGCCCCCACCCCTCCATCATCACCCATCTCCTCCACCTCCATCCCCTCATCCTGGTTGCTGCTGCGGCTTCGAGACTGGTCATCTTCTGTCGAGGCTTGCTGCCGCTCCCTCTGCTCCATGCTTGTCTGCTTATCTTTTTCTACTATGTTAAATTTTATTGTTATTTGGTTTATTGTATAATCGCCCACTTGGTCGGCACCTGTTGCACTCCTGGCGGGCCAGGAAGGGCCCCCCCCTCTCTGTGGTCCTTCCCAAAATTTCTTCCCTTTTTCCCTTACCTTGGGTTTTTTGGGGAGTTTTTTCTTGCCCGTTTTGAGGGTTAAGTCAGGGGGTGTCGTCCTGTTTTGTTTCTTATAAACTGTGGGCCTGTAAAGCCCTTTGAGACTGTGAACAGTGATTTTGGGCTCTAAATAAACTTGAACTTGAATTTGAACTTGAACTTATTACTACCTGTTGCACCATAGGTCTGAGAGAGGACTGTAATTTCATCTGTACTGTATGTCGTGCATATTAGTACATTTGACAATAAACTTACAACAATAAACTGACTTTGACTTTGAAAACAGCCTGTAAATGCAGAAACTCACAGTGCAATGAGACCTGCCTACATCTAAATTTTGCAATTGCCCTGACATTTGAATATATTGATATATTACATCGTTCTAACAAGCTATAGTTGGCAAATGTTAAGTGGAGGTACTCTGATGCCCCATTCACATCATCAGATTTACTGTTGCTATGAATTGTCCACTGAAAAAAATGTTCTTATAGTACTATTTACAGTCACGACCTGATACCTTACATCTGGTTTCATGGGACTGTGTCAACACAGCAGTACAAATAAGAGCAAATCTACAAACCCTGATTCCAAAAAGCTGGGACTTTGGGTAAAATGTAAATAAAACAGAATGTGATAATTTGCTAATCCTTTTTTGATATATATTCAATTGAAAACACTACAAAGACAATATATTTAATGTTTTACCTTATCAACTTTATTGATCTTTGTAAATATATGCTTATTCTGTATTTGATGCCAGCGAGACCTTTGCTGGCAGTTGGGACAGGGGCAACAAAAGACCAGGACTTTCCTGGTCTTTTGTTGCCCCTGTCCCAACTTTTTTGCTCTAAATGCTCAAAAAAGGAATGCTCAAAAAACACCTGGAGCATTCCACAGGTTAATTGGAAACAGGTGATAGTGTCATGATTTGGGTATAAAAGGAGCATCCTGAAAGGCTCAGTCAGTCACAAGCAAGGATGGGGTGAGGTTCACCAATTTGTGAACAGCTGTGTGGTCAAATAGTCCAACAGTTTAAGAACAACGTTTCTCAACATAAAATTGCATCTACAGTCCATAATATCATCAAAAGATTCAGAGAATCTGGAGAAATCTCTGCACGTAAGGGGCAACACAGTTCGTCATTCCATCTACAAGCTTGTCTGGACTGATGCAAAATGGAAAAGTGTGCTGTGGTCTGACGAGTCCACATTTCAAATTGTTTTTGGAAATCATGGCTGTTGTGTCCTGCGGGCTACAGAGGAAAAGGACCATCCAGAAAAGGCAGCATCTGTGATGGTTGTGTTAGTGCCCATGGTATGGGTAACTTGCACATCTGTGAAGGGACCATTAATGCTGAAAGGTACATACAGGTTTTGGAGCAACACATGCTGCTATCCAGACGACGTCTTTTTCAGGGACGTCCCTGCTTATTTCAGCAAGACAATGTCAAGCCACATTCTGCACGTTACAACAGCGTGGCTTCGTAGTAAAAGAGTGCGGGTACTAGACTGGCCTGCCTGCAGTCCAGACCTGTCTCCCATTGAAAATGTGTGGTGCATTATGAAGCGCAAAATATGACAGCGGAGACCCCAGATTGTCAAGCAACTGAAGTCGTATATCAAGCAAGAATGGGAAAGAATTCTGCTTTCAAAACCTAAACAATTAGTGTCCTCAGTTCCCAAAAGCTTATACTGAGTGTTGTTAAAAGAAAAGGTGATGTAACAAAGTGGTAAAAGTGCCCCTGTCCCAATTTTATTGGAATGTGTTGCAGGCATCAAATTCAGAATGAGTGTATATTTCCAAAAAACGATAAAGTTTATCATTTTAAACATTAAATATCTTGTCTTTGTACTGGATTCAATTGAATATAGACAGAAAAGGAATTGCACATCATTGTATTCTGTTCTTATTTACATTTTACATAGCATCCCAACTTTTTGGGGATGCTTGTAAATTCATGAAAATTCAAATGATTATCGTCACTAATACAATTAACTGCACATGCAGAAGACGAGCAATATCTGTCATCTTTAATCTCTTATTGATATCAAATTTGCAAATGTAAATTTTTTTAGATGTAGTTATGTTCAATGAGTTAAAGGCACTTTCAAGTTGAACCAACAAAATTCCATTCTTTTTCCAATAATGATGTTAACATGGCAGAAGACTGGCAGCCAGAATAGTAAATAAGGAAATATATTTGATATAAATTATAAAATGGACTAATATAACCTGACATACAATACAATAATGTCATACAATGTCATACAATAATTGTTAAGTCACCGCAATTTAAACACGTGTTACTGTAGCATGAGTGCTGGTGTATTGAAACAGCCTGTCTTAATTGCTTTTTGGGTTCAAACATTGCAGCCCAAATGTCATAAATAATTTTGAAGGAATTAGGAAAAAACATTAATTTTCCCATAGACGATTGATGAAAAAGAAGAAAGCGCTACCAAATGATAGCCTGGATCCAGACCCGTGAATCACACTTTCACTTTAAAAACTTGTGAACGATTCAGTGGGCCTGGTGTTGTCCAATCCAACTGTAATTTCTCAGTTGAAAAACTGACCACTGTTGGAGGGGATTACAAACATTGTTGATGTAATCAAGCTGTGCCAGAGCCAGAGAGCTCATAGCATATTAGCTAACACTGACTAACACCAGAAAATGGATGTTAAAGTTAAAGACGTTGCTATTGACGCTGTTTTAAATAAATTAAAATTAAAACACTCAAAGCAGAGCAATGTTGTGCACTAAACATTGCTAAGTGTTGTAAACTGATTAACGCAGCTATCATGTTGACTGAAAACTCACTCATTAGCATCACACTATGCTAACGATTGGTTAGCGGGATTCAAATCCTTCTACAACAGGGGCAATTTTAGACTAAATAATAGAGTGTAAACAGAATGTTCATTCAGTGTGAATATCAGGCTAACAATACGATAACAACACTATAATACCACTCCAAAAAACAGTGTCTAGGCCTTTCTAGGTCCAGTAACGTTTTATGGCCTCTCTGGTATTTCAAACCTTGGTGAATTTCTACCAAAAAAAAAATCAACTGTGACGTGGGAAGAAATTCAATACCAATTTCAGAGCCGATGGGTATACGTCAGTAAGGTTCTACTGTCCTCCAAGAATCACATGCCCAGTAGTCTCCAGTTTAAATGTCCTCAGGTGCCCATCATGCCAGGAAATGTGCATTTTGACAGTGAAATGTAGCCTACAGTGTCAACAAGAATGACAATCTGAAGAATGTGAAAGAAACCTGTAAGCCCAGTAGGGCTGTGGGTCAGAATCATCCCTTCAAAGAACCACCATGGACAATGACATGCAAGACAGTCAAATGGCAAGCAATATTTGTTGTTTTGATGTTTTAATGCAAGAAAGAGTACACTTGTTTCATTTTATGACAAAAAAGTATTTTGTATCATTCAGTGGTGCAAAGGTTTTAATCAGCAATGGATTTATCCTGAGAAAACAAAAAAAAACTGTCACTACTCAGAGACTTCTGAAACAAGATAAAGCTTTTTAACTCCACAGCAATGTGTGTCAATGAAGGGTTTCCACGTACAGTTTGAATATGAATGGTCTTTTTGTGTACAAGGTAGAAATGCTCACTTCTTTTTCTTGGAACTGCTAGCTGAGGCAAATCATCTAAATGAAGAGTCCTGTGAAAATGTAAATGGGTCCACCACTGAGTGACCAACATATTTTATATAGTTTTTGTAAAATCTATTTGATAAAAGCCAATGTTGCTCCAAAATAGCAGCCTTTTAGTAGAGGCTCAAGAACTACGCTGTAGCTAATTTTTCAAAATATCATAAGCTTTGCATCACAACAAGGCAGACCAATATAAGTGCAGACTGTAATCCAGACTATACACTTGCCAGTATCCAGTGCAGTGTTGCTTGTGGGCTTGGGGGAGTTCGGAAATGATTACACACACCTCAAGGTTGTCTACATGCATAATAAGTCAGAGATAACCATAAATATGCACAAAAATACCTGGTCAAATATATTTTGATACACATGTGAATGGCACTCCAAGTTTTGAAAGAGCAAACTAGATATACACAACATAGGGAATGACTGCAAAAAATGGCTCCATGCAGTAAAACAGCACAGCACACTTTATGCAGCCATGAGCAGTCAACACCTAAGAAACAAGACATGAAAACTAGAATTACCAGCTGACTTTCTGTTTATGAACACTGCGTTCCAGAAGTATATTGTGAATTCCATTTGTCCATATTTTCTGTATGAATAAAGTCTAATCCTAAAACCCTGACATATAGTTCAGTGCAAAATATCCACTCTATCCAACTCATTTTGAAGGTTGACTGACAGTCAGCCCACTGGGTCACATGGATGACTGAGTAAGCTCAGTCAGTCACAGTGGTTGGCTCACCACTTTCCCTTTTAACATCGCTGCAAAGCTAACCAGTTCAGCAATTCAGCCTTGGCCTCCTTCCAACTCACTGATTAAGTTAAGATTAATTTAAAAATAACTGAACCTCAAATGTTCATGTAATGAAATGAAATGTGTTTGTATTTAAATTGACCCCACCATCCTGTACAAGCCTTACACAAATGCCACTCAAACCACAGCAGGGCGTCCTCCCACAAAGACCCAACACCCAAAGACCCTACCCTGTAATATGACCCACAAGAGCGTCTCCTAAATTAGCGTCCCTACATTGAAAGTGACCTAGTAGAAAAAGCGATAAAGTCCATGTAGGCAGGAGGTTGTGGTGGTGGAAGGGTTGACAAAACGCAGGACTTTCATGTGGGACACCCGTGTTTGATTCTTGAGTGAAGCGAGATTGGTGTTTGTTTCCACGTTTAGGTTTCATTTTCGTTTTCTTCATTCCTGCATGTTTATTGTTGTGACCATGACAACGAAGGTCCTTACCATAACCTTAATCTTAACCTTTTCCTAAACTTAACCAAGTGAGTCGTATTCTGTGAGTCGTATTAGAGGGGAGCAACTATCGACTTATGTGGTCATACAGGATGGAGGATGTGTTGACCACAGGGCAAGTGAGCAAATCTGCTCCAAATGTTAAGGTAATTAAAGTCAAATACAAATAACTTCTCAGTGTAATTTTGATAATAACGAGATATGACAGCTTCTTCAGGATTGCACCCTATTTATTGGTAGATTAATAGTCATAATATTTCTGCCTTTGTGGCACTAATGAGCTAATTTTTTTTTTCTATTTTCAGTTCTGTGGAGGCAAGTCGAGGGGCGGACTGGGAACAAAATTCAGTGCGGGTATTTCCATTAGAATAACCCCAATATTTGAACAACCAAAATAATAAAGTGCATGCAGCCACAATATGTTGATCAGCTGACCACTCAAAGAAAGAAAGAAAATGCACAGTAAAAGGTCCCAGCCAGCCTCTGCCGATCAGTCCCATCTGCCAGCTTTCCCTTTCCTCTCTACTGTGCCTGGCAATGAGAGAGAGAGAGAGAGAGAGAGAGAGAGACCATAAAATAAATGCAGCCGAATGTCAGCTGTTAAAAACAAACAAACAACTGACTAGCTCCCCCAGATTCAAGCAGACCAGCCTAAAATTCCTGCGCTTCCCGATGGCCAGTCTGCACCTGAGTCAAGGATTTGAAATCTAAGGGAATCTTGGCTGTTTTTATTTGATATGTTTGCAGTGATGATATCCCTATGTACCCATATTACTGAAGAATCATGCTTGTTGCACACATAATCTGTCCCTACTGTGTGAATTATGCCAATACTAGGAGTGTCAATATTGAACTTGAAGGCAAGTTCTGTCAGATCCAAATTATCGCAAAGCTTCATATAGACAAGAAATGTGAAAATGTGTATTGCATTTATGTAGCCATTTGCCTCTCAGTGCATCAGAGGAACATTTGTTTGTGGGCATGCATTACTGTGGCAATGGCAAAGGTTATTGTACTGTCCATACCTAAAACCTGTACAATACTCTAAGCATCTGGCTACTTTACTTTCAGCAACCACCTCACCTCATTTTGAATTTCAGTTCCTTGTTTGTATAGACTAAGATCAGTCTCCAAGGTGGTGTTGCTGTCTCTGTACTGCATGTCTCTCCAAGAGTGGCTTCTCTTTAACTTCTCTGTGAACATAAAATATGGATTTTGGAGGTATGTTTTGAATTAATCAATACAGAATCAGTCTGCATCACATTCACTCTTGAGGAGGCCCAGCAGATACAGAAAGTAACTCTGGCACAAAGCACCACAGGAGAGGAGAGAATAACAGCCTCAAGATTTGCTGAAATAATAAAAAGGAAACAAATCTCAGAGAAGGTTGTAAGACCTGGGCACGACCAAAGCCCGTTCACATCTTAACACTGTATGATTCTACCGATGACACTGTGGCAAAAACCAAGTACTTTGAGAGACTGCCTGATAGGAATATTCCCAACTCTGGTCACCTCCTGTTTTATTTACACAATGTATCATGTGTATTTGAAATATATGTCTTGCAGTTGTTTGGTTTTGTTTGTTTCTTTGTGAGAGTCGTTTTAGGAGAAGTTAGATGGTAGAAACTATAGATGGTAGGAACTGTAACTGCTGAAGACGTGTTCAGCGGTTATAGTTCCTACCATCTAACTTGTCCTAAAACAACTCTGTTTAAAAAAATAAATAAATAAATAAAAAATAATTCCAAGACATGTATTTCTTTACCGTGTAGTAGATATGATTATTTTTTCACTTTGACAGAGCTAGGCTAATGGCTCCTATAGACTTCAAGTCTTAATGCTAAGCTAACGCAAAATGCTACCCATAGGAACCGAACTAGTGGAGGTGAAAATGGCATTGAACATCTTGTCTCAGTCTGGCTATGTCAGAAAAAGGCTAGTGCGTCTGTAAAAAAGGGAAGAGGTAAATTAGTTTCTGTCTACCTTGTTATGATTAAATTAGCTAAGCCTAGCTAATAATAGCTGCAGAATTAGAGTTACTTATACAATATAACAAACAAAAACATTTATTAGGAGGACTAAGATTAAAATGTGTCAATAGATTGAAAACAATTTCATTATAATGCTTGTTTTATAGATTTCTATTGCTCATCAAGTAGAGAAGAATTTGTTTGATGAAGTAGTGAATGATTGGATTGCATTGGATTATTGCATTATGCTTTATTAAAAATAAAAGTTACAGTTACAGTTGGCATTTAGCAGACACTTTTATCCAAAGCGACATACACATAAGATTTCAATACAACACAAGCAAGGTACTAGTCAGAGACAACAACGAGAGTAAGTGCTGCAAAGCTAAGCTCTGGTCCAGCAAGAAATGGCTGCTGTGAGGCAGTGCTACAAGACGATGCATAGAGTGCATGGATGAATAGAGTTTTTTTTTTTAATTAAGTTTCTGTTCAGATTACACAGTCCGTCGGGTGAGAAGGTTTTCACTAAAGAGCTTTGTCTTTAGTCTTTTCTTAAAGATTGAGAGGGACTCTGCAGATTGAATGGAGTTTGATAACTCATTCCACCACCGAGGGATCACAGAAGAGAAGACTCTGGCTCGAGACTTAGGGCATTGTTGTTGCGGCAGCACCAGGCGCCGTTCCCTGGCAGAGTGTAGTGAGCAAAAGGGAGCATCGACATGAATGAGTTCAGGTAGGTTGGAGTCGTTTTAGTAACTGCTTTCTAGGCGAGCATCAAGGACTTGAACTTCATGCAGGCAGCAACCGGGAGCCAGTGGAGGGATATGAACAGTAAATGCAACACTAACGGTTGTAACACTAACGTTACCTCCCTGTAGCAATGCTAATGTTACCTCCCTATACCTCCCTATAGCAACCTTTGTTCTGCCCAGAAGCCCTGTGCTTGGTGGGTCTTCCATCCAATCAGAAAGCCAACAAGGGTGAGTTCACTAGTATGTTGCCAATCCCCCTACAAACAAATGATTTGAAAGTGAAAATGTGCATGGTACCAGATAGCAGTTGAGCTTACATTACTGTGTCCAAGAAGAGAGAGAAATGCCTGTTCACAGCTGAACTTAGATAATTCTTTCCAAGAAAAGGAGGAAAAAGCTTGCTTGCAGAAAGACAAGAATGTTTATGCTAACCATCATGCTGTCTGTTTCCCATAGTCCACTGGCTTGTGTGGATGGGTAGCCATTGATATGGATGGAGAATTATCATTTCCTTTATTAGGCTATATACATAAGTAAAAAAAAAAAATAGCACTATAAAACTGCAACAAGATAGCTGGTGCAGTTGAGGGGTCAATCAAACAGGGGCAGGGTGGTTAAAATTGAGGTTGTGTTTTGATTGGATAGCCCCCACTCTTACATGTGAAAGTTTTAATCCCTCCCCTGCCTGCTCGTTTCCAGAGAAATCGACCGACAGGCCCCTCTCTGCATAGAAAGGACTTCAGATTCTCAGTTTTCTACACCCAATAATGACAGTAAAAACAATTTCAATGAAAAATTACATATTTTAGTTTACCATCCCTTTTAAATCTTATTTTGGTCCACACATCTTAAATATTGAAATCACCTGTCTCCGGTTCCTGTCCGTTAGGTTTTAAAGTTTTATCAGTCAAAAATTGCATTTTCAGTGAGTTTTGCTCTTGCTTCTAAGTCTGGGAAATCAGGACAGGTTTAGGCTTTTGCAGTAGCCTGAAGGAAACGGAATGTAAGCTTCATCAAAGAAAATATTTGATTCTCCAAGTAAAAGTCAACAAGCCACATTTTCCCATTTCTGACTGCAGTAAGCTCTCCTGCTAGTCTACTATGAATGATGTGGGCCCTCTTTGCAGTTTCATTAACCATGAAACGCATAGGTTACAAATTTCTGTTTGATGCAGAGCACCTTTTCTCTTATATTTTGTGCTGAATTGTCTCCTAGCATTTACTTTAGCTTTTTGTGGCCATAATTGGCCATACAGTAAGTCAAGAAGAGTGCAAGAAGACTTAATAACATAGAGCACTTTAAAAAAAAAAGGTATGATCAACAAATTTTATGATAAAAGATGGCAACAACCAGTTAATAATATCTACAATGGCATATGGTTGAAATGAGGCTACAATTAATGAGGGATAAGAAAGTGGGTAAGAGAAACAAATGTTGCCTTGTATTTTTTATAGAAGGTGGGTGTAAAGCCAAAGCTGTCAGATGAAGTCTTACAGAGGTCAGACGAAAATATCTCAAAGCAACTCTTTGTAGCCTCTAATGATGTTGCTTTGGTCTTTTTAATTATGGGTTACTAGAATAATTCTAGTAATACAATCCTATTTAGATTTTATGAACTGCTCAGTGTGTTTTGAAGATTTAAGCCTACCAGTGTATTACATGGTTTGATGTCTACTTGAACGCTTTATTCACATTATCATAAGAACAGATCAACAACATCAATAATTACTAACCAAATTGATAAAATGGAGCTGTGTGAAGACTAAAGAGAGGGTGCAGGAGGGCAGTCAGGAACATGTCCACATGGTCCATTAGTGCCATAAAATAATGAAAATTGCACACATAAGATGATTGTAGAGAAACGATTCAGATGATATGAAATGTTTCAAACATTTGAGTTTTTCTGTGGCACTGTACATTACTTTGAGTTATACCCAAGCGTGCTCACCCACTGCTGCCTGGGTTCTTGTGAAGTGGTACCTAGTGTGGTGGCAAATGGCTTCGCTGTGATGTCAGCAGATTGGAGTCTCGGGTGGAGGTGGGCTTGGTGGCACGCTGGGTGATGCCGGCAGGAGGCTCAGTCCAGCATGAGGCAGACTGGGCAGTTGGCTGGATGGCACTGCCAAGTCTGGAGAGGGGCGAGCTGAAATGGAGGAGAAGGGGAGGAACAGATTGCAGAGGGCCAGGCTGAATTTAGACTCCAGACTTCAAACTTCAGAGTTTTGCAACACGTTTCAGAGACTCAACATGCTCTTTGCGGACATTCAGATCTGATCTTTGCGGCTTTGCATGCTGGGATTTCTTGAAGCATTCTCACCTTGGATTTGCTCTCAAACTCTGAAAAAGCAACAACGACTTGGGTGGCAACTAATGGAGGGTATCAATCATCTAACAGGATTATTTTTCATCCTTTAATTTTCCATTTAAAATCAGTTTAATCTTACAGATTCCGACTGTGATTTCCTTTCATAGGATAGCAGGGATCCATGGGGGAGGAAAGTTGGAGCCTGGTGGGACTGATGACCAGGCTGCTGCAGGGAGCTGTAAGTGTGGGGGAGCAGCGCTCTGAGTAGGCTTGTATACCACGGCTCTGAATTTGCCACAGGCAGGCTATAACAGGCGTCCATGAGAGCATTGCTGGTATGGAAGAATCTGGCGAGGCTGTGGACTGATACAGAATGAGAGTTCAAACATTTTGAAAACAATCTCTGAACACCTTAGACAGAGAGAGAGAGAGAGAGAGAGAGAGAGAGACAGACACACACGCACACACACACACACACACACACACACACACACACACACACGTTGGTATTACTATCTTTGTGGGGGCATTACATTGACTTCCTTTAATTCTCTACAGCCTTTCCCTAATCTTAAAGGAATACTCCATTTAAAAATGCCCTTTTTCCAACTTAGGCTAGATGGGCTAATGACTCCTGTAGACTTCAAGTCTTAATGCTAAGCTAGCACAAAATGCTAACCATCAAAACCATGGACGTACAGAAGTGAAAATGGTATCAAACATCTGGTCTCAGTCTGGTTAAGAGGGAAAAAGGGTATTTTGCCCAAAACACTTGAGTATTCCTTTAACCACACCCAACTAATGCTTAACCCTAATCCTAACCCTAACCTTAACCTAACCCTAATTGTGACCTTAACTCTAACCTTAACCAATAAGCCACAATTTGTGTTTTTCATTTGTGTGGACCATCCAAAATGTCCTCACAACTACAAATGTCCTCACAGAACAGTAGTTTGTCAATACTTGGTCCTCTCAAGTATAGAAAGACAAGTCCACACACACACACACACAATGTCGGACATTCCATATACCATCTACTTAGTTGTCCCAACCCTTCGTGTGTGTTACTGCACTGAATCATTCTGGCTCCTGTATTCTTGATTAATGTGACTCAGTTCATGCAGCAAGGCTTTCCTCAACACGTGCAGTGTTCCCATTTTTCATGTCAGATGACTTATTTGACTATCATTCTTTAATGAATCCATTTAATTAATTTACATTCAGCCATTTTTTGCTTATAGAGTTTGGGTACAGTGGTCATTTTGAAAATGGGAATTTAATTGTCATTCTTTTATTTAACATTGTTTTCTATGGATGCATGAAAATGCTGACAAACACTTGCACACTCCAATTGCAAATAACTATCAGTGGAATTAGCCTGAGCAAGTGCCATTGTTTAAGGGCCAACACGGAGCCACAAGGATTATGATAACCCCTCCTGAGGCATTCGCTTTGATAAGGGCATGAACTGAAGCACTGATGTGAAGCACTCTTCAACCAGGGGCGCATGCACCCATGTTTTTTTGAGAGGGCTCACACAAAAAATGCCCTGAATTCAAATAACTAATTCATGTCAATGTTGCCAGTTAATTGAGTTACACATGAGCGGTTGGTATATTTAAGCTAGATGTCTGTTTTTTTACTTTTTTAATTTTTAGTTTGAGTTTGCGGGGTTATGACCGATTCTGAGACAAAACGTCATTCAAATCATAGGTCTGCTTAGCCCTAATAAAGGAGCCTTTGGTAGTCTTTGGTCATGCCAAAGGGTCCTGTGCCGCTCCATAGAGAATTCTACTTACAAGAAGCCATATAGCGAATAAACTACACCGAATTTCACTGAACTAAACAGATATTCTTAATCCTTCACTTGTCTACTTTGACCACACTAACATGCACTACATCACCTATGTACAAATAAACCTACATACTTAAAAGAATACTCAGTTTTGGGCAAAATACCCTTTTTCCATCTTACCCAGATTGAGACAAGATGTTCAATACCATTCTCACCTCTGTACATCCACTGGTTCGGTGTTAGTGTTAGCTTAGCATAAAGACTTGAAGTCTACAGGCATCTACCAGCTTAGTCAAAGGGAAGAAAAATAAACAACGCTGTTTTCCATTCACAGTGTCCTCCCCCAAAAAACGACCCCCTAGGTCATTTGTTTCTATGCTATAATACAATCCACAGGAGTGTTTCCTAAATTAGCACCCCTACTGGTGGTAAGCAATGTAGAAGAAAGAGTGACATAGTCTGTGTAGGCAGGAGGTCAGGGTCGTGGATGAAACCAGTAATAATGAGCCACCTTTATATTGATGGTAATTTATCTGCCATATATTCAAAAATGTTTTTACAAAGTTGTCGCAGCTACTCTTGGGGTTTCCCATTAGTTCTCATGAGCCAAGTCACCATCTGAGGAATCAGGACGCTTTGCGGTTGGAAAAGAAGGTTCTATCCTTGCGGTGTTCTTGGTGTTGGAATCAAAGTAAATATCAAGTCAAACATCATAGAGCACACAAGAATGGACAAGAATACATACTGAGAAAAACCTGTAAATACCCGCATAGTGCAAGTAGAGTTCATTGACTTGCTGGACAACACTTTTCTCCACCTACGGACCACTGCTCAATCCCCAACTTCCTTGCCACATCAAGGCATGAACACAGCCAGGGTCATGGATTCAACTCACTGGGTAGCTCAGTGGATAGAGCAGGGCACCGGCATTGCTAGGATTAGCAGATTGATTCTGACAGTAGCTACCCACCTTGAAAAAGGTACATTCTCATGGTACTGGAAGGCTGTTACCAAAAAGGACACTTTCTGAATATGCCAGTGCCTTTTTTCAGTTCTTTTCAATAGTTTGGTCATGGCAGCTGTGTATTTCCTCCAAAGTACGTGCCTCTTGTTTTGGATGTGACACATGCTGAGTTGTCTTGGACAACTCTAGTGCTGCCCACACATGACAAGCAGGAAAATCCTTCCACAGTGTGCTGGCATCCTGTCACCTGTCCTGTGCAGGCACCTTAGATTGAACATGTCTCAACTGTAGCTGCACTACACCTTAAATGAAATCTGCCACTATCTAGTCCAGTTCTCCCTAGGCAGACATCATGTACCCACACCGTCCATTTCAGAAATGGACTCTACGTCCTCTCCTTCAAGAACAAGTAGAGGAATTCTCTCATCCATTTTTATTTTCAGCAACATAATCTCTCTTGTTATGGCAGGTTAGTTAGGAAACACTAATTAAATAGCTTGGAAATTGTTGTTTTGCATAGCAGTGACTGATACAATGCTGCTTTCACTCTGAGTTCTTCTGTTACTAGAGCTCACAGCTTAGCTTGGATTTGAGCAGAAGAAAAACGCTATCAAAAAAACTGACTAAGGTGCTTTTGTCACGGTTTACTGAGGCAGGTGGACCCAAACGCAAGAGACAGGACGCAGGGACTGAGGGAAAATAACTATTTAATGAAGTAAAAAGCAAAAATACAAGAAGGAGCACGAGGAACACTAGAAATACTAGTAACACTGGAAGCAAACACAGGGAAGCAAGACAAACGAACCAACCCAGAACAAAGGAAATTCACAAGAATAAATACACAAGGAACTAATTACAGAACAAGACACACCTGGAGAAGGGAGGCACAAGGAACAGGAGGGAAACACTGGGATTGGGTAACAAGTGAGACAACGAGGGTGTGGCAGGCAACAAGACCAGGGCAGGGCTGACGAGACTAACACAGGGCAGGTGTGCAGGGGAACACAGGCTGGGAAGGGCTACAGCGAAACAGTAGGCCAAACAGAGCAGGGACAGAAAACCAAAACAAGAAACACAAGAAATACAAAAGTCCAGAAACAGAACTAAAACCCCAAAACACAAGTCCAAAATAAACAGTCCCAAACACAAGAACACAAGAGTCCAAAAGACAGAATCATGACAGCTTTAGATTAAAATCACCACCCAATGACTTAAACTGGTGCTACTTTTTTGAAAAGGTGGTGGCCTACCAGTGCATCTCTCTGATGCTTTTATTAATAAAGAGGTAACTTGGAGGGACCCTGTCTAGGTGTTTGGAGCCACAAGGGAAGGGCTATGATGGCAAATTAGAGTCCAAGGCTATGTTCAGATAGGTAGCTCAAATCCAAATTTTATTTATTTATTTATTTATTTATTTATTTATTTATTTATTTATTTATGTTTTGGCATATTTGATGTTGTGCAGTCTGAATGTCAAAAAGCCACATGAAATCTTCTTCTTTTTTCCCCAATTCAGTTAAAACAGCATTTGTATGTGTTTACAAATGCTATTCAAACCACATTTCTTGAAATACGACTCAGTTTGAATTGTCGGATTAGTTTCATGTAGGTTTTTTAAATCTTGTCATGCTAACAACATGAAGTAAAGTCAGTAGAAAAAAAACAGCCTTGCCTGGACCAATGAAGAGGTGTTCTGTTTCATGTCAGAGGAGGGATACCTTGTTACAGGCTCAACTTGGGACACACAGAAATATAATTATTTACAATGAAATACCACGCTCTATGAAGGCAAAGGATTTCATCAGATCATGGCTGCAATTTCAGTGTATGATAAAACATTTTTAAGACAAACTACAAAGACATCAATGGAAACAACAAAAGTGTAGCCTGTTGCACTACTTGTCCACTTTATGAACAACTTCACAAGCCAGGCAGGCAGGCAGGCTGGTAGTAATACATAGCTGATCCCATAGACTGATCCCATTAATGTCAATGGTGAACATGACCACAGCACGTTATTCTCACAGGTCCAAATCCCTCACTTTACTGCGGTACCAGCAGTGACAGCAGCAACAAACATGGCAGGTGGCGGCCCCCTCACCAAAGTACAGAGCAAAAGAATACTCTATGGCAAAACCTCCATTTTGCTACCTTGAACTGTGTGGACAAATCAAACAGGTTCAGTTAAGATTTCTTCATGCAAGAAAGGATTGAAAATGGCAAAAAAAAGAAAAAAGAATTTCCATCTGAGTGTGTTTCAGAGATTCCAGCTGAGAATTTGTGAATGTTTGAGTTTCTTTGTGACTGCGCAACTGCTCGTGTGGGAGGATGAAACTAAGCACACACAAGACTCAGTTACAATTGTGAGAAGGCTGTGAGAATGACTTTTGACCCTCATTTGTCTTGGCATTTGAGCAATCTATAGAGATGGACAACTTAACATCTTATTTGACTATACAGTTCCAGGCAGCATTTTGGGTGATATTTTCTTGGAAAACAGTGCCACCACTGCTTAAGTGTACCAGCATCCCATGGGCACATCCTGTCAAGTCCCCCAAAAGTAGGTAAACTATTTGAAATGCACCTGAAAGAGGGAAAAAATCTTGAAAGTCAAGATGGTACATGCCAACTGCCTTTTTGGAAATACAAACAACATGCCCTCTTTTCCTGACAGCAATGACAAATGTGAGCACAGTGTAAATCCAGCTGTAGATGCAACACCTTTTAACTGGAAATAGATATAAAATAAATGACACAATTATCTGCTTCAGGAGGTTGTTTCCTTTTGTAAATCCAGCTTTGCAAAATGGGAATGATGACATCTTTGACAAGTGCGAATGGCGGCGCCTTGGCCTTCTGCACCAGCAACCTCCATAACCCTATAGCCGCCTATTTAATCAAGCCAATGACCCTGCAACAGCATTTAGCTACTGTGGGATTGAAAAGGCGGTGCTGTCTAGACGTGTGGGTGACATAAAGGACTCAAAGGCACATTGGAATTCAGAGCTCCAGACACAAGAAACTAGCTTTGTCTTAGTGGAACATTTGACCTATCTCTATTTTTGTAAGTGAAAAGTAAATCAATACGTTTTTATAAACTATTTGTGTGCTAATGTTGGAAATTCAGTATTGTATTGGTAATGGTACTGTTGCGTTATCATCTTTAAACTTTCTAGTTTCATATAATACGTATACTACATGCTGCAAACTGATAAGATGGTTGAAAGTGAATATTAATATGGTGATGGTATTGCTTATTTATGTGCTTTGTTCATCTTTAAAAATCGTCTTTTGGGACTGTGTTGCCTTGTCAAGGTTTGATCTGTCTCTCTTTCTTTCTCTCTCTGCTGTCTTTCCCCCCACTGGCTCCCCCTCCTTGTCTCCTGCAAGAGTTGATTAGTTAACCTGTAGGGAGGTTTCCCATAATTTTAATGTGCACACATAATGCAGCTGATTAACCCACTGGTTGTGAGGAATATAAAATAACCCAGAATGCAATTTGGACTTTTTTGGCAAAGGTCGGAGGGCTGAAACACCAACGGAGTGTGTGAGTAAGTTCATTTTCCCTGAAAAAGTCAACTAAGGGGACACTTTAACCCCAGCACCACATTCAATAAGGTCTAAGTGTGCATGTTGTCATTTTTTCCTGTAAACTATTATCAGACTAACATCAGGGCTTAATTTGTAAATCAGAAGGTGGTAGAATGCAAGAGTCATTTTAGGAGAAGTTAGATGGTAGGAACTAAAATCGCTGAACATTTTCAGCGGTTACCATCTAACTTCTCCTAAAACAACTCTAATTTTTTTTTTTAAATTTCCAAGATGTGGATTTCAAATACGCATGATACATTGTGTAAATAAGACAGCTTTGGAGTTGTGGTAAGGTTTATTTTTTTCACTTTGATGGAGCTAGGCTAATGACTCGTGTAGACTTTAAGTTTTTATGCTAAGTTAACCCAAAATGCTACCCATAGGAATCGAACCAGTGGACATACAGATGTGAAAATGGCATCGGACATCTTGTCTCAGTCTGGTAAGTCAGAAAAAGGTATTTAGCCCAAAACATTGGAGTATTCCTTCAAACATTTCTTACAAAAGCACATGAAGAGGAGAAAAAGTGCTCTGGTGAGTGTTTATTTAATTTTTAATCATTTGGACCTATAAATGTTTGATTATGCAATGCACAAACACAAACTCCTCAATCAGGCTTCAACTTCAGTTAGTGATTTCCTACATTTCCCAGAGTGCTTTTGGACAAACACCAGAGAAGGAGCATGAATGTGTTTCATTTAGCTGTGACTGGTGTATATGTCTACATGCCAGAAGTAAAGTTAGCTTGATATTGGATGCCGGCTATTCTCTAGATGTTCATGTTTCCACCTTGAATAACTTTATTTGTGGCAGAGGAAGAATAGTTTATGACCACAGTTTTTTTATGCATATTTTTCTTATGCAACATTCACTTCCTATAGGAAAGAAGCTACTAAAATTAAATGTGTCCATGCAGTAGAAAAATATTTTCTCAAATACTGAAACCAGCAGTTACAAATTGTTTTTTTGTCTTCCAGTAATCACAAACATATTCACCAATGTGTTTTCCTTGTCTGATATTCAGTTCCCCCGCCCCCCACCACCACCACAATAATAGATACAAAACTAACTTCACTCTCGTATATACATGTGGGTGGAGATCAATAGCATAGTGACAGCAAGTGTGTTGCATGATGGATGACAGAAGATAATATCAGGGCCTTTTGTATGTTGAATTTCTCCCTGTATGATTGTTTATTGTTAGATGTCAGATTTTTTTTTCTTTTTAAACTCCATGAGGCTTATTTACTGGACTAAGAAAAAAACACACCACCAAACTACAAATAGGAATACAATACATTGCTAGCAGCTGCCATCCACAATGGTAGGTTTTTCCTTTTAGTCACGATCTAGAGAGAATCATTGTTTGTTGGGCTATCTCATGATAATGAGATAATTAAATTGTGATCACGGTAAAACAAACATTGATATCTCAGCATAATTAAGTCATGATCTGGAGATAGCTGGATTAACACCAATGGAACATGCACGGCCACAGCCGCTCTCAGCTTCCTGTGGCGCAGTGACAAACCAAACAAAAACTGCTTTTAAATGAGTCCATGTAAACAAAGTTATTAGAGAAATCACTTCGAACCATGTAAACTTAATTGAAATACTGCCTTAAGCTGATTACTCCCAGTACCCAGAGTATTGGCGTGCATGTCAACATACACAGTGACGGCGCAGTTTCAACTTGGGCCATCTTTTTGTTGTTTTTTTTTTTTGTTGTTTTTTTTGGCAGCGAAGGGCTTGTTTGCTATTTTATGTATGGGCAAATTGAAAATGGAAACCTGCCCTGTTATATGTGGGTCCATTCTTAGTTACTAAAGCCCTACTGACTCCTGAAAGCACTCCTCTAAGTCAGCCCCACCACCCTCCGCCCTCACTGTTTATTTCCTTATTTTCCTGATTGCCTTCCGTCTGTGCATGTATTCATAATTGCCTGCCGTTCCTGCTGTGTTTTTGCCTGTTATGTTAAGAATTCTGGATTGCTACATCAGCTTGTGGTCCATTACTTTGGTCCACAACTCCTTGGGGACCATCACACTAGGTGGCAAATGTAGGAATCTTTTACTTCTATGCACACAGGCGGCTCAGTCGGTTGGCTTTACATGACCATGGTGTTACATGGCAATGGCTTGTAAACGGGAGTCTGATAGAGGCAGGGGGCTGTGCCATGTGCAACAAAAAATGAAACACACTTGAGAGTACTTAAAACATAAAAGAACGGTAATAATGGCATTTAAAGCACATTAATACCTTATGTACTAAGTTTAGATACGAAAAAATGTGCATTTATTTAGTATTTTAATGTATTGTCTTAAAGTATATTTTAATCAAGTTGTATTTAAATAATCTTACAAGAACATTAATATGCAGTATGTTTTAAGTTGTTCTTTAATGCATTAATTACCAAAAAGTGTACAACAAGTGCAACACCTTTAAGCACGCTTTAATCATTTTACATAAAAGTATGCTCTAAGTACGGGAGACCGGGGTTGGTTGTCTCACGGGTTGGTTGTCACAGTGCTCATTACAGCCTTCACAAGCCAGGCAGGCAGGCAGGCTGGTAGTAATACGTAGCTGATCCTATAGACTGATCCCATTAATGTCAACGGTGAACGTGACCACAGCATGTCCTCCAAGGACTTAGTGAATTCAAGGAAGTTTAAGTAGACTAACACTGTGTGCACACACAAGACTCAGTTACAATTGTGAGAAGGCTGTGAGAATGAATTTTGACCCTCATTTGTCTTATAGACTATAGACTATAGAGAGCGCTGTTTCATCATGTTGATATCCAGTGTTAGGAGTAACGCCATTAAAATAAATGGCGCACACACACAAACTACTGGAGAATCAGAGATTATATGCAGCAATGACGAGTAGCTTGTGAAACCTGCTCAGAAAAAAAAAAATCCAAATTCTTTGACATATTACAACTTTTTTTAAAGTAACGCAAATAGTTACTTTCCTTGGTAAGGAGTTACTTTTATAATAGAGTAGTTCAGTTACTAATTCAGTTACTTTTTGGGAGAAGTAACGAGTAACTATAACTAATTACTTTTTTAAAGTAACGTGCCCAACACTGTTGATATCAAACATTTGCCGTGATGTCATGCTCGTTTCTGTCTGGTCATTTTGTGGAAGACACCCAAAGCATTGACGTGAGGAGGAATTTTGTAATTTTTTATGGTGTTGTTTTGTAATAAAATTTCTGGCAGAAAGTCTGCCAGAAATTATGACATAATTAGTTATGTCATAATCAACCACTTAGTTTAAAGAGCAAGGTAATAGCTTGAATTTTAGTCTACTTTTCAGTTGCTAGCTGAAGACATGGTAGTCTGGGGATGGTTGTCTCACTGCTGTGGGGTTTGGTTTTCACACTTGTCACAACCCTTGGCAGAATGGTCAGGAACTTCAAAAGAAAGACAGATGGGCAGCATACCACCAGACACTATGCTCTTGGATGT
>OMKZ01049666.1:0-10408 GCA_900302535.1 Neoniphon sammara | reverse complement strand
AGAGAGGCTCTTAGGAAAGGAATGCAGAGCTTATCTGTAAATTTATGATCCTTGATTGATAGGGAGAGAGTAGAGGGAGTAAGGAATGAGGTTTTAGGGTGGTTCACCCAAAAAACTGGAACTTCTTCCCTGTAGAATTTAAAAGTAAGTCATGATTATAACATGATGTGTTTAATACACACATCTCAATTGTGTAGAAGTTAATTAAATCAGTTCATACAAGTATACAGGCTCATTAGTTTATGTGTGTGTGTATTCATTAGTTCATCAGTGCAGGATAAGGGAACTCCAGGTTGGTGTAGTCTCTCTGGAAGAAAAACAAAGTCGTTAATTTTACAACTGTCCACTCTTCTTTCGTGAGTGCTGAGAAAGACTGGCTTTCTTAGTTCTGGTCAACGTTCTTCTTGACACTTTTTATGCCTTGAGGTGAGAGGTCATTGTGTGTCTGTGCTCTAACACACACACACAAGTGGACTATAAGATAAACATCACACAGTTCCTGAAATAATCCACATTTCTTATGTTCCTGGGTTCGTACGCTACAGTTAACAAGGACAAAGTTTGAAAACAGGCAAAGACCAAAGACCATGTATGATGGAGGCATTGAAATGTTTTTGTCTCAGAAAAGCTTCTGGCCTTATTGATTTATTCATCAAAAACAAATTTTACTGGTGTTTGAAGGTGTTAATTTTTGATCCTGACCTCTATGATAGTGAAAGCTTGTGTGTATTTATTCTCCTTGAAGGAACTTGCTGATAAATTAAATTATTTCACCACATCTTTGCATCAGAGAATGCAGATGAGATGCAGCGATCTCACCTGAATTACCATTATAAACTACCTGGCAGTGATTCTACATCTATTGTCTTTGAACAGAGGGTCATAAATAATATAATCTGGCATTATGTCATTAATTGTACCTCTCTCCTACTGCCCTCATACATTTTTATGTACTGACTTGTCTTACCGTCCCTCTCTGCTGTCTCTCATTCTCTGTCTTTCTCTCTCCCTTAGGTGTTATCATGGATCCACAGGGAGAACCAGGCAGTGATTGCCCGCTGCAGCCAGCCACTTGTTGGTATGTCCGGTAAACGGAACAAGGACGACGAGCGCTACCTAGACCTGGTTAGGGAGGCAAATGGCACCCCCAAGCTCATCATCTACGATGCCCGGCCCAACGTCAATGCTGTAGCCAACAAGGTCAGGGGGAAAGGAATTACTAATAGTGGTCAAACATATAGTATGACAGACGTCTCTAGTGACTACTTGTGATCGGAATTGCAATTGGCCTTAGACCCTTCGGAATTGGGCTACTTCTGTCCTTTTATTCCCTTTTATAATATTCCCCACCCATTGTATTCCCTATTGATGGCCCATTCACAAAGCAGTTGTGCCCAACCACTATTATTTGGATTAGTTGACAAAGACAGTGCCTTTTCACTGCAAAAACAAAGTTCCTTCAAATTTGTATTTCATTGCCAAGTTGGCTTGATCAAATGTTTATTTCTTCCACATAGCAACTAGGGAATCCTCCGATGTTGTCGGGGACACATTGGGACAATTTGGGCAATCACACAACAAATGTTACATGGTCCAATGCATCTCTGACCACCCCTGAATTGATGTGATTTGAATGGTAAGATCTTAAAACGTATCCAAGATGCATTGCACCCCCTTCACACCAGTACTTAGCACTGTCCACTTGTGATTGGATCAACTGATATGAATGTTAAAATCTGTGACTGGGGTCTTACAATGCTTGTCAGCAACATAATTTGAACATCTGAGCAAGAGTGTCTTGTCGTGGAACTGATCGTCGTGGAACCGATGACGAAACCAATTGTTTATATCAAAGTATACTTTAATAGACAATAATAATAGAAAACCAACTAATAACAATGGTAAACCAACTGCGGAAGTCCGTGCCCCCCTTGGTACCAGAGGAGGACCTCCAGAATGGGCATTTGCAAATTTATACCTGAGCAAAGTGGGTTGTCCCCGACAGCAGAGAGTTTATATTGATTGGGTACAGTAGAAGTTGAATGAAGGGGAGAACCAGTGAATGACCTTTGGGGGTTTGAGAGGGAAATGCAAATGATAACAATGGAAAGCAGTAGGGGGCAGGACAGGTATAGATTCAGATGGGGGGAAGCGGTAGAATGCTTTCCTCCACAATTCCTCACTTTTTTTTTCTTTACCAAAAGAACCAGTGTATGGAAGACATAAGTAAAAATAGTACAAAAACACAAAAAGTAAAAGTGAAAGAATGGTTCATTATAAGTCACTCAACAATATATATTGATTAAAATAAATTTTGTTCGGGCCAATCAAAATGTGGGTCTGAAAGAAAGCCTTTTCGTTTTTAATTATAATAGAAGTCACAGAACAAACAGGCATAAGAGCCAAACATCCTATCCCACACTTGACAAGGGAGAGGTAAAAGACTACATGTGCCCACTTTCTAAATGACCTTTCATTTGGAAAAAAAGCCCACAAAAACAATAAACAATTATTATTACTGTTATAAAAACAATATTATAAGTATTATTATAATTATTAGTTGCCATTATTATTATTTTATAGTATATCAATATTAGCTGTAAAACCAAATCATTTTAATAAATGACAGAAGTTAAAGCAGTATCATTAAGTTCATCTTTGAATTAAGAGGCAGTCCATATACATAACAATTTGTCTGGTTAGCTATGGATGCATCAGCATAGGTTAACTTTAGATATAAATTGTTATGGTGTTCGTCGCATATTCTTTGTGTCGTTATATTCTGGTGGCCGATTCCTTTGGAAGTCCAATCAATTCTTGATTGATGTCCTCTTAAATTCTAATCTTCGTTCCGCTTCTTTTCTTCGGTGTTATTATCATGTTTAGAGCTTCATCCTAGCATCAGCAAGTGCAGCCAAACAATCACAGCAGCAGAATTTTTGAGCATGCCACACCTCATGATTATGACACTGCAGGGTCATCTGGAATTGCGTTGGGGTTCCTTGGGATCTTGGCTGGTTTGCAGTGGGACTCGTACACTCAGGAAGGTCTGCTTTGGCACTTTAACGCAGAATCAGTCGTCAGCAGAACCTGAATTGGGCCGGTCCGCCTAGGAGACAGCTTATTTTGACATTCAACAACATTATTACACACAACGTCTCAAATGTGTGACACGGTTGGGTTAGCAGCTGCGGTTGAGCCTGTCAAACCTGTGGATAAAAGTTGTTTAGTCTTGCGCATAGGACTTGCACATAGGAAGGTAGTTATGTTAGTTGAGTTAGTTTTGTTAGTACAGGTAGCTTTAGTTAATGACTCTGCCGTCTGTCAGTAACAGCTCCATCTGTGAAATAGAAGGAGTGTTAAAGGCACAGACATTGGTGTCCCCATTTGGATCTCAGGTGGGGAGAGTCTTGTTGACCTGTTAGGAGTGGATCTCATTAACATTAGCATAAGTGGAAGAACAGTTTCAGCACACAATTTCACAAGCTTGTTCTTTATGATGCTCTCTGTCTTTTCACAACTCCTGCAGATTGGAGATAGGTAAAGTGGTGTTTAGGCTTGTTTGAGAGAGCTGGACTGAGATCCTTCAACACTTTGTTGTAAAATGAGATTGTAAAATGAGTTGTTTTGCAAAGTTGTTCTGCTTGTACTGTAACACCTTGAGCATACATTATATTTTAGATAATTCATAGCAATTTTCTAGCTATAGCAACATACCCCCCTTATGACACATGGATAAGCCATGTGTCAGCATATAAACCACCAAAAGTTGGAAACCAAAATTGCATGTTTGAAATTAATTCCTGAACCTTTTCTGAAACTTCTATGCTGCCATAAAACACCAAAATCATGCACCACTGAAAAGGCATATTTGCCATGAGTGTATATGGTAGCAGTTTGGTCTTTGGCCAGAATACATGAATGTGTATGAGCAAACAGTTCTGCTGCTTGAGAAGAGCAGTTATTTGGCAAATCAGAAATCTCAGTGAGAGAATGATAATGATGAGTGACATTTACATAACCAGCATTCAAGCCCTTGCCATCAGAACATTGAGAAGAGCATCAACATAACATGGAGAGCGCTTAATAGTTAAGCAAGGATTGGCTAGCAACATCACAGTGTAGGTGTTATGACTTGAGGAGGTAAGATGTTGGGTGGAAGCTTGTTGCAGAAGAACAGAAACAGAATGAGGGACATAAAGAGTAACAGGAGAGCTGAGAGTGATAGCTGAGCTTTTTGATACACAAAAGTCAGATGCAGCAACAGCACAGAGGCAAGGTGGCAAGCCTCTAGCTATGCAGTCTAACTGTGCAGAATAATAAGCCCCTGGTCGTAATGAACTTCCATGTGGCCGAGTTAGGACTCCAGATGCAAAGCTCTTTGTTTCTGAGGCAAAAAGGGAAAAAGATAAGTTATAGTTGGGTAGCCCAAGAGCTGGGGCTGACGATAAAGCCAATTTCATTTCTTTAAAGTCCATTTCTAAATTTGGAGTCCAAATTATGGTTGTGAATGCTGGAAATGTTACCATCCGCCAATGCCAGTCCAGTGTGATGCACAAACATGTAGATTGGCCAAACGCTTCATGGTCATAATCAGCGCCTTCAGTTTCACGGAATGTTGTCCAATCACATCTAAAGCTGTGGAAGCAATAGACCGGGTAGATAGATTGGTTAATCTCCAACAATATATTGGTTTAATATTCAACTGTTGCATCATTGAGTAACTTTGAGATTCTTCTCATTTGGTGTTTATAGAAAAAAATTATGTAGTTATGCAGTGCATTTTACAACACATCTCTATCCAATTAGTCAACTGGAGATGTTGACGTTAACAGTAGAGAATGCTTGGAATGCTTGATGTTATCACCCCAAGTGTAGATAGCAGTGTTGTTGAGACACCTATGGGATCTATAGTCTATATGTCCTCACCTGAAGGTGGCAAAGATAGTTGAGAAGAATTTACATTTGAAAGTTTAGCTCCTGGGTCAACAAAAAGGTGACCAATTACATGCAGAATGACCATTTGCAAATTTATACCTGAGCAAAGTGGGATCTTTAATGTGGCTATTCACAAGTCTCTCAAGTCATTTCATTACAATAGGTGTAGGAGCAATGGGGTGGTGGGTTTTAGGCAGGTGGGCACTGTTGCTACAACCAGTGACAAATTAAAGATGTTAGAAAATACCTCCGGTAGCTGGTCAGTACATGCCCTAATTACCCATCTTGGTATGCCAGTAGGGCTGGCAAATTTGATTATTCCTCCCTTATTTAGGGAGACCCTGACCTCAGAGGTGGACAGGGTAGGCACCTGGTCATCTAGTGGTGGCAGAGATTTGATGGCTGGCACCGTGTTGTCTCTGGAGAAACTGGCATATTATGAGTATTCAGTTCATCAGGGAGCAAGGCGTCTCTGGCTGCTGGACTGAAGCTTGGAGTGCTCATGGCCGATGGTTGCCTATGTGGGTTGATTCCCTTTTTCAGGTTTGCTTTGGCTGTGCTGTAGGCCAGAGTGTGAGGCTACGATTGGTTACCGGTCTGTGACGTAACAGACCGGAAAACTTACATGGCCTGCGTCAATCCTGATGTGAATTCCAGAGTGAAACCCGGAAGTAGCATTTTGACCGTCATGAAGCAAAACAGTGTTCTATGACAAGCAGAGCACATGGAACATCAGTACAGTAGCAAATTATCTGGCCAAACACATTAAAGAGTAACTGACAACCAAAACCACTTTTTTGAGTTACTAAATAATGCATATAGTAACTTAATCATGTTTGCAGTAGAACCTGGTCCCAAAATTGACATGTCTCTGGAAATGCAGAGATTTTCAAATTAACACCTCCAATCACAGCATGTGCTGCCCTCCTGAGGTTGAAAAAGTCAGAAAGATTTCATGACGTTGCAGGGGACTTCTGTTCGTTCTACGTCATTCTTACCAACACCCACAGGACTTCAGGTGTTTGCATGGCCACACCCCTAACCCAGAGAGCACATGTCAAAACAAACATGGCTCTGCACAGAGAGGAGAGGAGAGACATACACTACAATATTATGTGGAGTAGTGGGATATGGTTTCCTTTCGGGACAGAGGAGGTTATCAGACGTCGCCATGTTTAAATCTCCCGCTGCTGCCAGGTGACTGTCGATAGGCTGTATGCTGTGACTATGTTGAGATGAGAGAGGTGCAGCCTCTGTGTAGGTGGATCAGACAGCTGAGGTGTAGAGGGCTGTTTCGTTAGGATAACCATTTGTAATCCAAATGTCCAGAGTGTAGTGTAGTGACTACACACACACTGTGTGTGTGTGTGTGTGGGTTGTGGGTTGGACTGTTTGTCATGAGGGGGGCGGGGATGTTGATTGGGGTAGTTACCTCACTTTTTCAGTCTGTGAAAGAGGCATGTCCTAGCTGAAACAGTGTGTCAGTTACTCTTTAAAAAACATGATTTTAAGTGGAATGGGTCTTAAACACGAGACTTGTAGGGATTGGATTTTCATTCTCATTTAGCAATTCCATGCTGTGATCATAAAGAATGGTGATAGTACATTCAAAAAATTAAAATTATGCACAGTAGCTTTAATTTGATAAAATATGAAACTGATCTTATCACTGGGGGCTGCCACAGGGAGGGAAACAGACTAAACTGTGATTTTGAGGACTCCTCCTTGCTGAAAGCGAAACCTAGAAGTCTCTAATCTGCAAGTGCAACCTAATTTCAAGCCCCAAATTCTAAATAGTGATCAGAGAGACTGACTGAGTGACATATTTATCCAGAGAACCCTGTGCTATTGCTAGCAGGGCTAAAAACTTACCTATTGTAAAAATGTGTTTTTCACCAGATCACCTACACTACTGATTGCAATTAGTAAATCACAATATTTCCTACCACCATTTTAACCATAATCATCCCAGCTAAGCTTGTTTCTGTTGAAAGCCCCCCCTCTTACAATCTTAGAGCCACAGTCCAGCACCAACCCTCACCAGCAAGGTCAAAAAGTAAAAGTTAGGGTCATGTAGCTGAAAGGGGTTGAAAAAAGGATGGAAAAAGGATAATTATATACCACTGTCCAGAAATGCATCCCAATCACCATCTCGCTTGTGTTTTCTTATTGAGAATAGTTTCAATGCAAGGAGCTCAGTTGGGACAGCAGAAAATATTGGCTTATTTTACTATAAGGACTGAATCTGTGTGTAGCCTTGTACCAAAAGTTCAGGTGGTCACTTAAGTGGACTGACAGCATTTCTCTGGTCCCCTGTAGGCTCTTGCTAGTTGTCTCCTTGGTTGTTTTCTGGTTTCTGAAGAAATACCAGAGGTAGAGTACAGACAAACTAACCAGGACTGGAAACAACCGCAACCTAGGTGTTGTGAAGTGTGCTCACTGCTCAAGCACAGGGGCATGACCACTCAAAATTGCTAATATTTTTGTCTAAACAAACAATATGCATTTAACAAGTGCTTTATGATGAATGCAAGTTGTGGCTGGCCACCTATAAGTTTCTATGATGCTTTTCAAATAAGTAGTCGTGTTATGCACTACACTGCCTTCAGCTATCCCTCTTCACAATTATGATCCGACAGTAAGTGGAAATTACTACTGGCACAATTCTAGTCTTACTAGTTTCCTTCAACTAATGCTACACTAGGCTGTGTTTGGCTTCCCTGGGATATGCCACAATTTTCCTTCCACCTTTTCCCAGATCTTCTCATAGACTTCAAGCAAGTCAAGGTAAACTTGGCAGAGAAAAGTTTCTGTTTGTTTTTCGATTATTGCACTGCAGCCCTACCCAAACATGTGACAGCACCTTCTGACATTGTTTTAGAATAGAATAATGAACCTCATTTTTGACCCTTAACATCTTTGCAATCCCCAGGCTACGGGAGGGGGTTATGAGGGTGATGAGTACCAGAATGCAGAACTGGTCTTCCTGGATATTCACAACATCCACGTCATGAGGGAATCACTGAAGAAGCTCAAAGACATTGTCTATCCCAATGTGGAGGAATCCCATTGGCTGTCCAGCCTAGAGTCTACACACTGGCTAGAACATATCAAGGTAAGGAAATGTTTGTGTATGTTGTAAATTCATGTAGGTGTGCAGTGTCGTACTTATTTCATGTATCATGCGTCTCTAAACACTGGATTATTAACACACTTTCAATTATTTATTTATACCCTCAGGGTTTAGGACATAAGCAAAGCAAACGCAGTTTCACATCCTTAGAATACTGGCATACTGACATTTTATATACACTACTCAAAAAAATTAGAGGAACACTTTTTAATCAGAGTATAGCAACCTATCAGTCAAACTTCTGGGATATTGATCTGGTCAGTTAAGTAGCAGAGGGGGTTGTTAATCAGTTTCAGCTGCTTTGTTGTTAATGAAATAAACAACAGGTGCACTAGAGGGGCAACAATGAGACGTCCTGCAGTTGGCCCTGTGCTCACTGCCCAGCACCGTAGAGCTCGATTGGCATTTGCCATAGACCACCAGAATTGGCAAGTGTGCCACTGGCGCCCTGTGCACTTCACCCATGAGAGCAGGTTCAACCTGAGCACATGCGAGGGTCTGGAGATGCCGTGGAGAACATTATGCTGCCTGCAACATCATTCAGCATGACCGGTTTGGTGATGGGTCAGTGATGGTCTGGGGAGGCATATCCCTGGAAGGACGCACAGACCTCTACAGGTTAGATAATGGCACCCTGACTGCTATTAGGTATCAGGATTAAATCCTTGGACCCATTGTCAGAACCTACGCCGGTGCAGTGGGACCTGGGTTCCTCCTGGTGCACGACAATGCTTGACCTCATGTGGCTAGAGCATGCAGGCAGTTCCTGGAGGATGAAGGAACTGATACCACTGACTGGCCCCCATGTTCATCTGACCTAAACTCAATAGAACACCTCTGGGGCATTATGTTTCGGTCCATCCAGCGTCGCCAGGTTGCTCCTCAGACTGTCCAGGAGCTCAGTGATGCCCTGGTCCAGATCTGGGAGGAGATCCCCCAGGACACCATCCGTCGTCTCATTAGGAGCATGCCCGGATGTTGTCAGGCATGCATACAAGAACGTGGGGGCCACACAAACTACTGAGTATCATTATAAGTTGTTACAATGACATTTTGGCAAAATGGACCAGTTTGCTGCATCATTTTTTCACTTTCATTTCTGGGGTGTCTTTGATTTCATCCCTCTATAGGGTGATCATTTTCATTTCCATCAATTTATGTGGCATCCTTTTGTTACTAATACATCACCTACTCATTATCAGGAAAGATATCCAAGATTTTTTCCCCCCATTTAGATCTGATGTGTTTTCGAAGTGCTCCTCTAATTTTTTTGAGCAGTGTATATATTTCATACTAAATTCAGTATAAACAGGCAGCCAAAAGGTGTGAAACACTGTCAGAAGGCTTTTGTTAAAATCCATTGCATCCTCCAGTTTATGTCCTTGTCTGTGTGTAGCTGGTATTGTCAGGAGCCATCCAGGTAGCAGACAAGGTTTCCAGTGGGAACTCGGTGGTGGTTCACTGCAGTGACGGGTGGGACCGAACTGCTCAGCTCACCTCTTTGGCCATGCTGATGCTGGACAGTCACTATCGCACTCTCAGAGGATTCCAGGTCAGTCGCTGGACAGACAAGAGGAAGAGTAGGCTTTCTTGAACCCCCAAAGGAGAAATTCAGAAAGATTTTACTAACTGCTAAAACTAACACATGGCAAGAAACTTGGATGATAGGTAATTTTATTCTAAATAATTCTTGATTGAGTCATTCAGTTGTTGGTAGCGTGAGAGGTTTCAATTGCACTTATGTGGTGGTCTTGTCACTTTTCTTTCTTTTTTTACTAATATAGGATATCTAGTTTTAGAATTTAGCTTTTCCTTTTCAGCTGTTCTCTGCACATCTGAGTGAGACTAGACAGAGAGACAGAAAGAAAATGAATGCAACAGCTGAATGTCCATCATTGTATGTCCGCAGACTGTCGCATTGGTTAACTTTCATTTATAAATGCATTCTTGGTCTGCTACCCGGGTA
The DNA here is from genome assembly GCA_900302535.1 of Neoniphon sammara. Taxonomy (NCBI): domain Eukaryota; kingdom Metazoa; phylum Chordata; class Actinopteri; order Holocentriformes; family Holocentridae; genus Neoniphon; species Neoniphon sammara. Next base: position 371 of record OMKZ01049666.1, on the reverse strand, counting down.
TCTTTGTGAACTTCTGGTGAAAAATCAGAGTGTTTATTCTCTTTGTTCACAAAGTTCTTTTCTGATGCTGGTTCCAAGAGTAAAAACTGAGCTTGGAAAAAAGGCTTTTAAATATTCTGCCCCAACATCCTGGAACAATTTCCAAAAAGACCAAAAAATATCTGAGTTGATCACTTTGGGTGAATTTAAGTCTTTGTTAAGAGACTATGAAATGCGGTCTCTTAGTAAATGTAAATGTTTTATCTGATTTGTAATCTGTGGATGCTTAGTGTTGTCTGTTGTTTGTATATGAAACTTTTATTTGATTGTTGTTGCTGCCGTCTTGGCCAGGTCTCTCTTGTAAAAGAGGTTTTTAATCTTTTTTAGACTTT
>OMKZ01049664.1:0-13446 GCA_900302535.1 Neoniphon sammara | reverse complement strand
CTCAATCACCGTGATAAAAGCTGGAAAACGTGCTTGTCTACAGCTACATTAGCTGGACATACGCTAGGCTAAAACATCCCAGCGATTTCTTAACTTTTCTCCCCTCTCTGTATTTCTCTCTCTTACTGCGTCTGTACCCGTTTTTCGTCCTCTCGTTCTCTTCACAGCAACTCCTTCCCGACTTTTCTCTCCCCGCCCCTTCTGTTCTCTCCCGTACTACAACCAATCATCACAGGTGAAATTGACTGAGTGACTCAGGGAACCAATCACAAACACAATATGATAAAATAAGGACTTAACCTGTGTTTTTTCACTAAATTACACTCACAATTTACCTTAAACATATTATACAGCTACTTACAGAGAAAAACAACATTCACATTGTAACATCCAATCATATTTATGACTGAATTATTTTACCTTTCAATGAACCATTTGTGTTTTCTTTTATTAAACTACATCACTTTTAGTTTAATTATTTGCTGAAATTTCTACTCATATTACTTTAAGAGGGTAACATATTTATTTTATGAAAATAACATTTTAAGGCCTGTGCATTTTACACCGGGCTACAATTATATGATGTTGTAATGACGTTACAGCAACATTACAGTTACAACATTACTATTAGTTACATTGCTGTAACGTAGTTGAAATGTTACAAAGTAACAGGTATTTTGCAATGTATGTTCAATGTCCTCTGCATGACGTTTCCTGTACTTCTTATAATGGCGTTTCTGCAACGTTGCTAAAATGACACAATGTAAACACAGTATGTCCCTGCAACATCGGGATTGTGACATTCCATTAATGACTTCTGCAATGTCTGTTCAACGCAAGTGCGCAGAAACCGGCCGCCATATTGACGTCAACCAGGAAGTAACTTTTGCTGCAGTTCCACGACTGCACGCTAGGGCTGCTTGCAAAAAGACTTTTAGCCACACCCAAATACATTCATTGTGTAATGAATGTATTAGGGCAGACTTGGATCTGACTTTCAGCGGTCATATCAAATCAATCACCAAAACAGCCTTCTACCAACTGAAGAACATATCCCGAGTGAAGGGTTTCATGTCCCAAGCAGACCAGGAGAAGCTTATCCATGCTTTATTCTCCAGTAGACTTCACTATTGAAATGGTCTTCTGACTGGACCCCCTCAAAAGAGCATTAAAAAGCTGTAGCTTTATTTGCACTGTATGTTCTTTTAGTAATTTTAGTAAGCTGCTTTTTCTGTACTTTGTTTTTTAATGTTCTTTGTTCTTTGTTTTTAAATGCTTTTAAATGTTGTACTTTAATCTTGTAAAGCACATTGAGTTACCTTGTGTATGAATTGCGCTATATAAATAAAGCTGCCTTGCCTTGCCTTGTATGTGGCCAACGGTGAATTTCTCAGTGAAATTATGAAGGCAGTAATTTTTTTCAACTACAGTTTTTGGTGTCAGTGGCTAATTTTAAAATTATTGTGAAACTACGAAGATATGACACAGGGATTTGGGGGATAGTGATTGACAGGTCGCCTATCCATTGCTGATAAAGGGGGCATGACACTGTAAATACACAGGACTGAAACAAAAATTGACAGTGGAAATGTTTTTTTAGTTTGGCCCATGTCCCATCTGCTAACATGGAGGGGGCGGGGTTTATGACCTATACTACAGCCAGCCACCAGGGGGCGATTGAGATGTTTTGGCTTCACTTTTGGGGAGCTGTCACATCGTCCATCTTTATATACAGTCTATGGTTGAAACACCTTCTGACCGCTGAGTAGAAGTACAAGAAGATATCTCTGTCTTTTGAGGTCTTAAGCACCTTAAATTTCAACCTTATAAAGCTATCCTGATGTCGTCAAAAGCAAACATTCACAAGACGTCTAATTTAGACGTCAGAAAAAGACGTTGCAGCGACATTCCTGCAAATCCTCTGTGTTAGTAAGGTACATTGCCTGTGACATTCCGACAGTATGAAGTGAAGTTGTCATAACATCTCCAAAATGCGGTGGAAACATTGGGACAATGTACCGGCGACGTTTTAAATGATGTGCTGGTGACAACACTCTGGAATTTCACTTTGTAGGTTGTCACAATGTTACATGTGATGTTCCAGCAATGTTTAACGTAGTGAAAATTACATTTCAGCAATGTTCTGTGTTAGTAGGGATATTTGTTTTTTCATTTATTAAACTGAAACATAGGTACGCTCCTGTCTATCTCCACTGTCACTGTCAAATAAAGCAGAAATGCCCAAAAAAATCTAAAAAAAAAAAATTTGAAATTGAAATATAAGAATTCTAATTAAGTTACAGTGCCGTAGATAGGGTAATGGGTATGAACTGTATCTGTGCATTGTATAACTTTGTACAAATTGTGCAATTTGATTTTTACATGTGATTTAAAGGCCCACATGTACTGGGCACCACCAAATGGTGCTTGACACAAATGAATTAGTCTAACTCTCTCAAAGTGAAAAAAATAAACCTTACAGCAACTTCAAAGCTGTCTTATTCACGCAGTGTATCGTGTATTACATAGTAATGAAATACATGTTTTTTTTTTTAAAAAAGACTAGAGTCGTTTTAGGAGAAATTAGATGGTCGGAACTATAACCACTGAACACATATGCTTAGCAGTTATAATTCCTACCATCTATAGTTCCTAACATCTAAGTTCTCCAAAAACGACTCTTGTTTTTTTTTTTTTTTTAAATTCCAAGACATGTATTTCAAATAAACATGATACATTGTATAAATAGGACAGCTTTGGAGTTACTATAAGGTTTGTTCTCACTTTGATGGAGCAAGGCTATGACTCCTGTAGACTTCAAGTCTTTATGCTAAGCTAACACGAAATTCTACCCATCAGAACCAAACCAGTGGAAGTACAGAGGTGAAAATGGTAACGAACATCTCATTCTGGGTAAGTCAGAAAAAGGGTATTTTTCCCAAAACCTTGGCGTATTCCTTTAATGATAACACTTATTTTAACCTGTTTTTGTTGCAAACAATTTTATTGCAATATATTTTTTGTTGTTTTGGATTCACATTGAGCTTTTCCACCTCCTACATACTGTTTGTACAATGAATACTAAACCTTATTAAAAGGAATTATCTCTGCTTTGGTTGCATTACTTTTTGGACTCAACATTACCAAAAAAATAGCACCCATAGAGATGTTAGCAATAAACTTCTCTATGGCTGTCTAAAGTCTTGCCGGTCATTAGGAGTCCAGGACTCCCTCAGCCTTGTCTGTCAGTTTTCCCACAGTGGGAGCTGTTGTGGAGGCAGCCATTTCCCCTTGGCTGGGCACAGAGCCAGCTGCACCAGTGTGATGCCAACTGGCCTGGTTGAGGCAACCTCTGTGATGGAACTGATTCAGCCCATGGGGCATTACAAAACGCATAAAAAAGAAATAATGGGAGTGTAATGGTGATGTACTTACTAGAACCAGGTTTCTTATTTTCTAAGTGTATGGATCTGTGCTCCATTTTGGAGAGGAACATCTCATAACATTTATAGTGACTAGTTCACGGGGCATGAGACATAGAAATTAAGGGATAGGCATTAACCATCAGTGTTGGGTGGGAACATGTAACTTTCAGGATTAATATTGCAGTTACCAATAAGACAAATATAGTTATCACTGCCTCTATGTAATCACATTTAAGTTGAATTATCCAATAACTATATTCTACCTCAAACCACCATTTCATTTTTACCATAATTTGTCATCCGCCTCTCACACCGAGCTGCTTAGATGAGAAACATTAGAAAGATTGACTTTGTCTGGGTGAAGTATTACCACTACTGATGAGAAATGGAAGAGAAGTTGACTCCTTTGACAGAAATAAACAGACTCCCATATAAATACTCTCTCTCTCTCTCTCTCTCTCTTTCTCTCTCTCTCTCTCTCACTCACTCACTCACTCACTCACTCACACTCTCTCTGGTTTGAGCTTTCAAAAAAGGTGCAGAAGCTCAAGTGAAGGGGATTTGGAAGTATAAGTGAGGAGTCAATATTTAATATTAAGCAGTGCAACTATTTATTATCATTGTCTCATTAATGCTGAGGTCATTGTTCTGTCATGCAGGCTGTTTGGCAAACCACGTGCAAAGGCTCAAGTTGAAGTTGACAGGAGCTGGCAGATGAAACGTGTCCATTATATATCTTGTCATCCCATTGGTTTAATCAAGTCCATGTGGCCATGATCATGGAATAATGCAGTTATGATGATGTCAGTGAAATTATGAATGAATTTTCCAGTCATCAGGTTCCAAATCTACCTGTGGCAAAACGTTTAATTTCTGTACAGCTCTTAGGTGATAGCCTGACTCTCATCTTGAATATACATTTGACTCTGAAGAAAAAAATGTTAAGGGCATGGCTCATGATATGTCCAGTAAGTTTAATCTGGGGTTGTGGAGGTGAATTTTCCATTGAAAAATGCTCAAAATGATGATGAACCTAGGCTTTTGATAATGTGAGCTGTTCGCCTCTGAAATCAATGCAAAGCTGAAGAAACATGAAATCTGCAGGTTCACTTTTTATCACTACACCCCCATGTTTTATCACAAATAATTAAACTAAATTGTCAATTTATATAGGTTACAAGTTTGCCAGAGTTTCAGCAAAACGCTCTCAAAGGAAGCATGTGCTCATCATTAGTGAACGCAAATCAAGAAAATATAAAATACCACTTTCACATGCACAACCAGGGAATATTATGAATGACATAATGTTAATATTATGGAATATTGTGTATGATATGATGTATAATAATATGGTAGGTTGATTTTTGTCCATTACAAAGGCAATATAACACTGTTACTTATTCACAGCCTTAAGTCCTCTTGCGGGTTCTTATTGGCTGTTCCAAAGTCAAAATTAAAAGCAGAAGTCTCCTGTAGAGTTGTGAAGTAGGCAGAGCCACGGGTTCCAGAAGTATTTTCACTGTTGTTTTTCCCCATTTGTAATTTTACTTTTAACAATAAACGCAATATTACTTAACACAGAGTGAATGAGCAATACTATAGGGTTATGAGAATTTTTCTGTCAGTTCAATATGTCAAACTGTACTAAATACCACAGTATCACACAAAATCTGCATCCTCTTCATCTGGTAGAAAGTTATTAATCAATCCACAGGAGCAAAAAAGCTCAGGCCAGCCACATCCCATTTATCAGTGTGAATCAAGTAGTCTCATTAAGTTCTGCTGGCTATCATGTGGCAGTTACAGAAAAACATCATACAAAGGGTCTCATCAAACCAAATTATTGCTCCTTCACAGAGTACAACCCAAAGATAGTGATAGATTGCAGTACATGTGTATTTCAGATCAGTGGTTGCAATCAGGAACTAAACACTGCAGCATAGCTGCTGTAATGATCCACGCATGTTCAGCTGAGAGTTATAAAACTGTGTTCACCAGTGCAGCAACAGAATTTGAACCTCAGCTTATTGGATGTTTCTTGAGGCAATGCTCCATGTGACTTGTCTCTGTAAGCTGTTGTACACAGGGTTTTTTATTTATTTATTATTTTTTAATGAACCTGAATTATTTCAACTGCTATTTGTTTGCACTGATGGGAGAGTTTGAGAGCTGGGAGAGTTTCATGTAGGGCTGCACAATTATAATTATAAATTATAATTGCTGATTAATTCCTTTGACTTTGCAATTGTGATCATAATTTGGATGAATAGAAATGCAATTAAATCCCTATTTTTTGTACATTTAAATTGGATGCAGACATGTTTCCTTAAAGGTGAAAAACAAAAGAATCCAGAGGTGTTCCAAAAAGCCACAAAGTGATGACAGCACTTTACAGGTCTATTCTTTCACCTTTGTGTAAGGTGTCTGTGAATCTGTGGCGGCATAATCCACATATCTTTTATAATCATACCAGGTACAATGTAAATAAGTTAGATGCTTGTGGAAACTGATTATGATTAATTCTATGCTATGCTTCTGTAATTTTAGTCAAGTGCAAAAACAGCATCAAAGTAAAGTAACCCAACCTAACACAGCAGGGTGTTTTGTAAGGTTTCAACTGGTAAGATGGCTTTAGAGGAACAATTATAATTTGGTAAGAGTAAAGCCACAAACACTGTAGTAACTGAATGAGTCCTAGTAGAATGCCAAAACTTTATTATGCTAGGGTAAAGGTAAGCTTTGTTAGCTGCAATCACAGTGAAAGGAAAAAATAAAGTCAGCATGACGCGAATAAGTGTGACTGTGATGACACTACAGTTGTGTATTCGACTGATCTTGAAATAAATTTTCCCTAAGACCGAGTCAAGATGGGATAAAATGCTGTCAATTCCACAATGCCATCGAGACCTTCCTTCCTTCTTGAGCACTACAACACAATACTGCCTCTAGAATAAATGTAAATACAATATGGAGGAGCAAAGAAAGGGATGAATGAACAAGCGTAAATTCGCAATAGCTGCAATCACGTATGTGCATGCATCCACGCTTGCATGCATTCACACACACACAAACTCACAAACACTTGATTTCCATGGCAAATTTCAGCATCATAGGCAGAAAGTTGTGGTTGCTTTAGCATGGGTACAGCTTTGTGGACCAGTGAACAAAATGAGATGGCAGGGCTAATCTACACCACTGAAAAAGGAACCTCTGCTGAGTCCAATGATGCCTCCCACAAGAGTCTACAAACGGTTCATAAGTTATGAAAGGGGGTGTGGCTAAAGTGCAGGGGGTGGGGCAAACCAACACCAAGAAAAATGCTGCTTAGTACAATTATGACTCCCACAAGTACCTAAAACAAATGATTAATGAGTTATGAAAAGACAAATTAATTAAATTAAGACCAATTAAAGTGTCTGTGTGTATGTGTATGTCTGTCTATCTGTGTTGACTGTGAATCTGTTTAAAAGTTATGTGCCTTTTTGTTATAGGCCACGCCCACTGCCACACCCTTTTTTTGCCAATTGGCATGAACAGTTAATCAGCTGTCCTTTGGCTCATGTTCAACCTTTCCACAAAATCTTATGCAAGTCTGTGAATCCATTTGGAAGTTAGCTAATTAGCATGAACACAGACCCACACCTTCACACACACACACAATCTTGACAATCCCCATGTCAAATTTCAGCCTCCTGAGGCGAAAACTGGCCACCAAAGGGTGGGGAAATTTTTGTGGACCAACCAACTGATCAACCAACTCGCTGACTCACCGACAGAGCGAGCTATAGACCTGCTGATCACAGCTAAAAATGAATGGATGTTGCTGCAAGTTGTAAAATATATTTTCTGACCAAATGTGGACCCATGACAAAATAGTCTAATGATATCACATCTTAATAATTATGAAAATCACATTAAAATGTCAAGTGCAATGAGATCCTTCATAAACAGCATGAATAACTGTAGTTGTACATCTCAGTCAAATTTGACCATAAAAGATTTTCATTAGCTGGCCTACCAGTTTATAAACTTCTGTATGTCCTTGCCACTTGGGAGAAATTCTCTGGCACATGGCTTTCCTCATGAAATGCTTCAACGCTAGTGTTATTGTGTAATTCCTCCAATATTAGTTGGCTCTGAGTTTTATAGCTCTATACATTTTTCCTTTGATTATTTAAGGGCCAGAATGGGAGCTGCCAAGCCTCCGGTGCTCCATAACAATGTGTGGAATACGTAATAGGCCTCAGAGGCCAAAACCTTGTCTAAGGAAATAAGCTTTTAAGTTTTGATGATTTCTTGCTCAGCCCTGTAGCACAGGTGAGTATAATTGTACCATAAAAGTTGACTTTATAATGTATATTAACATTTGTATGACCCTATGGTGTTCTATTCTTCTCTTCGCAATGGTAACGGTAACATAATCCATGTGATACTTATTTTTTTGGTCAGTTCCTCTTCATTGCTGTTGTGTTTGTGCATTTCACTTCCCAGAGAATAATTTTGTGTTGATGGAGTTTCTGTAGGTGGCGCTCTTTTTTTGTCTGTTCAGCCATGGTGGCTATCATGCTAACTACTCAGCTCTAGTTTTGTTTATTCCAGCGTGTTGTCATTCCCAGGGAGTCAAATATCAAGGAAATGTAACACTCTCCGGCGTTTGATACGAATGAAAAACATACCCTTTTTCGTCAGTTTGAGATGTGAAGTCGATCGCATTGATGTGTAGTGCAAAGAGCAAAAAAATCAGCATAAGGAGGTGGTTGCGGTGGATGGGGGACATACAAGACACAGGACCGTTTGGGTGCCTAAACCAAACCTCTTCCTCATTTTGGTGCCCTAAATCTAACCTTTTTCTAATCTTAACCAAGTCATTTTGGTGCCTACACCTAACCCTTTCCTAACCTTAACCAAAGTCATTTTGTTGCCTAAATGTTTTGTTGTCTAAACATTTCTCCCAGGAAAGAGGTAATAGATAGTAATAGTAATAGATAGTAATAGATAGTGGTAATAGATAGATAGTTTTAATATGTTGTTTTGCTGTGTCATAGTGTAATATTGTGAAAATTTTGTGCACACTTGGGTTCGCATTGATCCTGATCATGTAAACCTGAGGGGCTGGCCTCCTGCATGTCTCCATCAGTCAAATGCTCACTGGTAAATTACTTTCCTATTGTGACATAGATGCATTTTGGACACATTTTCCATGGTTTGGCTCATAGTGCCTGGATTAAGAAACATGTGGTGGAGAAGGTCAGATGTCAATTGCAGTAAAACAAAATACAAAAACAGAGATGCAATGTTTCTGCAGGTCACTGGTGATGTTTACATATCATATAACATATAATCTATGATAAAATTTGACATATTCCACTTCATATAGGAGCTACCTGACAGAGGACTGCACACAAGCATTAATGTCTGCCTCGGAAGCAACAAAACGAGCCAAACTGTGATTAGTTATAGGTCTGCCACTGTTAAAATCACCACTATGTAACAAAGATCTGCTGTGACAAATAATCCAACCCACTGGCCACCAGAGATCTTCATGGGTTTTCAGTTCAATGTGTCTAAACAAAGCAGTCCCCCACAAACCAAGAGGGTTTATTTCAATTACATTAAACATTGCAATGGCTTGGATTGTACAGGACTTGGTTCCTTCCCAAACCAAAACCACTGTGTCTTCCTTGGAGGGCAGTGTTCACAGAAACCAGAACTGATCTTTAATGAAAGGCCATGCTCTTGTGTAAAGGGGAGGATAACTCATGGGAAATTAGATAAACCACCAACATATGCTACTACATCATATCTACATGTCTTGCTGAAGGAGTCCACAGCATGACAGTTGTATTACAAATAGAAACATATTGTACATCCCGAGGGACAGCTTCAAAAACTCATGCACAACTCCAGACACTTGTCTCTATGCCAAATACATCCCAAAATGATACAAATTCTGCCCTTGAGATAATACACTGCAACTGAGTGCTACTAATGCACTGTAAAGGTTTTGCACTTATGTCACAAATCTCCCAGCAATCATATGTGGCTCCATCATGGGGGTGCAATTGAGAAATAGCTGTGTGCAAATAAATATAGAATCAAATATGGCAAAAAAAAAAAAGAGATTGTTGTGGTGTGGGTGTAGGTCAGTTCAGTAATGTCAGTAATTGTCAGATCTATCTATCCATCTCTCTGTTTGTATTTGTATCTGTATCTCTCTATCTGTAGGGACAGTCAACTGGATCCAGGTGGTTCCATGTGATTATTTAAGTAGAACTATTTTGTATCTGGCGTGGAACTAGTTTATTTCAGCAGGTCATATAAGGAAACTATCTTTTAGTTTTTACTGATGTCATTGGCTTCTGGTCTTAATGTTGATACTAGGTCTGGTGGTTTCATCTGGTGAACAAACAATACTTGTGCCAGCAGGTGTAGGTTGACAGCAAAAGCCATCAACACAATTACTACGCATAAAACTCACTAACCGACCTTGATGTGATGAGAACATTGTGATCATTCCCAACTGTCATAAGACTGGCAAATGGCAATAAAAAGTATAACAGATGAATGAATTCATGGGTCACAACAACTACAGATCAGTATTATAATGATTCTTTTTGCTGATTCTTTTCTCGTATGTATGTGTGTGTGTGTGTGTATTTCCCTTGTGCAAAGCAGCAAAGCAACAAATATTAATATCAACAGTATTAGTTTCTACTATTTGAATATGCTAGTGCTTAATCAGATGTGTTAATAACAAGACTGTAAAAGCTGACCAGAATACTATTGTTAACTAGCTAATAAGCTGACATCTAAACACAAAATCAGGGATGTGTATCACTGACTATATTTACATGTGCGCAGTGTTCCAGTTACTAAGCTCTCCCCGGTTATGGTCAGATTCTGAAAAACAGCATTTACATGGCAACTACAGGCAATATGCCAACTATATTCCTGTATGCACGTTACACAAGCATATTCCGAAAGCACCATCTGACAAAATACACATCTGTGTTTTCCTGCGGTGTATGTGCTTTTCTATTTGCAATTCTACAGCACAAAATATTCCTGCAAACAATTTTGCTACTTCACGTAACCCACAATGGAATGTATTAGACTTGGAGCTTCGCCCTGTGTGCGCCATATTTTTCAGGTAATGACCTGTAACCTTTCCCATCATATCTTAAAAACTGTGCATGCTCAGAACAAGTGCAGACAACAGTTAAGGTGCTTACATGTCCAAGTATTCTGGTTAAGTGGCATAAACCAGCTGTCCTATTCGGGTTCCCCATAATCGGGATAAGAGCTTAATCAAGTAATGCAATGTGTTTACATGAGTCACAACTCAAATGGAATATGTCAATACTCCATTCAGTAATCAGAACACTGCTCACATGTAAATGTAGTGAATGACAAAATGGTCCTCATCCATAACGGTGTAGTTCAGCTCATCCTTCAACCACACAAAGCACAGACTGCAGCGAATTGTGCATACAGCAGATTCACTGCTGTACGCGAATCTGCGAAAAAGGAAGACATGAAAAAAATAATGAAAAAAAATCACTGTTGATCACACACAGCCAGGCAACCACCTGTTCCAGAAACTCCCCTCAGGAAAGTGGTACTGTTCCATCAGAACTAGGACAACACAACATCTAAACAGCATTTCTCCAGAAGGCCATCTCCCTTCTCAGTAACACAGATCAAGCGCAGTCACTGAACACAAGCAAAGTAGTGATTTCGCTGGGTACAGGCGTGCCTCACCATGATACTACTTGCGTAGAAATGGGAGTGTTGATACACATCTGATAGAGCAGTGCAATTTTAATGATCATAAATTCTTAAACCCATAGATATGTTCACTTGCACAGAGGGGCACTGCCAGGGATTTTGGGCCCCTTGAAAAGAAATCTTATTGGGCCCTTGTATTGCCAGCCAATAGGCCGGCGAAAAATTTTGATACTGTTTTATATAAATGCATTTTAATCATATTTTTGACTATCATTCCCACATTTGTGAAAAGAACAACATGACAGTTACTTGGTTACTGCTCACTGTCTCCCTTGTAGTCCCGCATGCTTATAATATAACATATAGACCTTGATTATGAGACAGACCCCTTTTTCTCTTTTTGAAACATGTTTTTGAAGACCAAATCTAATTTTTATAAAGAAAAGAATTAAATCCGACTAGAATGCACCAGTAACAGTAACATTTTTCAGTCTCTCTCTCCAGTGGTTAATTGTGGGGCGCTGTGGCTTAAGCCAGTTGACTGTTATCATCTTTTTACCCACTAAAAGTAAAATTCTCAAAAGTGATGCCAGTTCTTGGTCTTCCATATCGTCATATTCCTGGTTCGAGGGTAAAGTCAATATGTAGGATCTGTCTAATCTCATTTTGAACATTATTCCAGAAACCAGTGATCTTTGGGCATCTCAGAGTATATGTGTAAAGTCCCCAACCAGTCCACAGCCTCTCCAACATAGGTTTGACGTGTTGCTATATTTTGATGTGATAATAGGGATGTCAAAGTATCTCATCTTCACCTTCAAATCAAACTCTCTCCATAACAGACTGTTAGTTAACGTATGCCCCGCTCTAAATGTTTCCTCCCATTGGTCATCAGTAATTATAATGTTCGCTTCCAATTCCCATTTTTCTTTGATGCCCTTGTTGTCTCCATCTGATTCATGCTGTAGAGCTTTATAAATTTTAGAGATAACCCCTCTTTCCCTCTTTTGCTTTGTGAAGGCCACCAAGAGCTCCTCTAGACTAGATGGTGTTTTACATACATTATTACACTCCTCATGTTTCTGAAGACAGTGTCGTAGCTGTAAGAATTTGTAGAAGTCATGTGGTGGGAGATCAAATTCCTGAGTTAGTTGCTCAAACGGCTTCATGGTTTGAACCCTGAACAGTTGTCCAAGATGAATTAACCCCTTGCACGCCTATTTTCTATAACCCGAGTCCATAAGAGAAGTTGCAAAATCTGGGTTTATAGCAATCTTAGTGGCCCTACAGATGGAATGTGACAATTCAATTTTCTTTCTCACTATTGACCAAATCTTCAGTGTCCCCTTGATCCATTCATTACTAATATTAAGTTTCTTCAAGGTCTTATCAGTCAGAAATGGTAGTGACTCTAAAGGTACCTTGTGACAAGAGTTCTGCTCCATTCCCACCCAAATTGTGTCAGTCTCTTTGGTTATCCACATAACTACAGCTCTAAGCTGTGCCGCCCAATAATATTTTTTAAAGTTAGGTACGTTCAACCCCCCTTTCTCTTTTGTGCAAAGAAGTGTCTTAAACTTGACTCTGGCCTTTTTCTTTTTCCAGATAAATTTAGAGATGGATTTGTCTACAGATTTGAAAGTGGAACTTGAGATCATGATTGGTAGGGACTGAAACAAAAACAACAGTCTTGGTAGTACATTCGTTCTCACAGTCTCTATTCTCCCCATCAGACTTAAAGACAAGATTTCCCATCTATCCAAATCTTTCTGAATCTCAGTCAACAGTTTACCATCCATCCATCCATCGTCTTCCGCTTATCCGGGGCCGGGTCGCGGGGGCAACAGTCTGAGCAGGGACACCCAAACTTCCCTCTCCCCGGACACTTCCTCCAGCTCGTCCGGGGAGACCCCAAGGCGTTCCCAGGCCAGCCGAGCGAAATAGTCGCTCCAGCGTGTCCTGGGTCTTCCTCGGGGCCTCCTCCCGGTTTACCATGGTTTACTTTAAACAGCTGTGATGTGTTGGGTGTAATAATAATGCCTAGATATCTAAACCCATTGTTGGTCCATTTAAACTTCAACTTTCCTTCTAGTTCTGCTGGGCATATATCCGAAACCATCATAGCTATTGATTTGGATTCATTTATCAAGATATCCTGATACCTCTCCATACTCATTCAGGTTGCTCAGCAAAGGAGCGTAACTAATTTCCACAGACGCAGGCTGGGACCCAGATACACACGCAGCTCTCTATCTCTCCTAATGCCCTCTGTGAGCACAGCCTAGCACCCACT
>OMKZ01049661.1:0-13173 GCA_900302535.1 Neoniphon sammara | reverse complement strand
AAGGTATGGTAAGTTAGTTCAGTAATACCTCTGGTGTAACGTTAATTGAACAGTCTGTCTGGTAGCTTCAGGCACGTAAGGTTTGCTAGAAGTCATTCTGCCTGACAGACAGGTCACTGACCACGGGCAGTGTTAATCTGTTGCTAACGTTAGATGGTCTCAGCCAAGTTCCGTTCAGAGAACGTAATAAACACAAGTGTCGTGTTTTCTGTGATCGACATAGCTAGCTAACATAACTGAACCCTGTGGATCAGGATCACATCAATGATAGGTTAGCATGATGGCTAAAAATGTTTTAAGTTAATGTTAGGCATTTGACATTAGCTAACTTAATAGTCCACAATACTGCGCTTGGTGCTAAATCAAACAAAGTCAGGGTTGAATTGAGAGTTCAACATTTATACTAACATTAGATGAATAAATCAGACCTCTTACCTTACCTTAAAGTCAGTATTTTCGATGAGGATAACACTAGCATCTTAAGTCGTGGACTCGCAGTTACGAGCGGAGGCAGCTACAAGCACAGCACCGGGGCTCGTTCATGTGGACGAGACAGGAGTAAACTGCGCATATGTGAAACAAAAATCAGACTGCGCATGTCCGCAAGTCATCAAAGCAGGAAGTAAAAAGGCTTCAATTGGTTGTATGCGGCAATGCAGGATTCCATTCGAATGAATGAGGCGGCCATACTGGATTCCGTATCTAGTTCTCTTTATATATCTATGGACAGCTCCCCAAAAGTGAAGCCAAAACATCTCGATCGCCCCCTTGTGGCTGGCTGCAGTATAGGTCATAAACCCTGCCCCCTCCATGTTAGCGGAGGGGACAAACAAAAAAATCAAACTACACGTCAAATAAATTTTTCCCAGAGATGGTTCCTGTCATTTCAGGTAGTTCTTATCAAGCTGATGTATGTTCAAGTGTTCATTTTTCTGATAAGTTCGGTTTTCATTAGTTATTTGATGCTATAAAAAGGGGATGGGACATCTGTGATTGACAGCTACTCTGAGTGAAGCTGTCGCAGAGCTAGCACCTGTGGACTTCTGCTCAGGAGGTGTATGTGGGAATGTCGAGAGGAGATGAACGCTAACTTTCCATAACCTTGACTTTTAGCTGTTGTATTTACCTTATCAACAAGCCTTCAGTCATAGTACAACCAGACATCTTTTGTAACATTACATAACATTATATAAAATAATATTATCGATATTATCGCTCCAAATGACGTCACCAGGGCAGCGCTCATAAACGCGATATTTTGGCTTTACTTTGGTACAGTGGGAGGAAGTGCTCTGCCCTGGGTTTGCTGTGAATATGCTGCATTCCTGTGTGTGCATTTTGAATTAGCCTCCACATGGGACTGTAATAACCCCAGGTCATGCAGGCAACAGCTGGCTGGACAGAGTGCATCTACTTCTGCCACCTAGATATTAACTGGGTCAACACTCCGTGGAACTTGGTTGTAAACTGGAGTTTGTTACACCTGGAAGACGTGACTGGCTACAACTGGCTAGCGCTAGCTAGCTATGAGCCGGGGCTAAGCAACCTTCATCTGGCTAGCTGTTTTGCTAACAGGTGACCATCCATCACCGGTGGCAGTGGCGTTCCATGGCAGTGTGATTGTTCTCAGTCTAGATCTGCGTCAGGCCCACGTTAACCATCATGACTCTGAAAGCAGTTCAGAAGGAGCTGGAGGAACTGAAACTGTCAGTGGAAACAATGAACGCTGGAATAGCGACTCCGACCATGCAGCAGACCACCATAACTAGTTTGCTTGCAGAGATTAAGCAGCTCAAGACCAAGAACATGGATCAAGAGAAGAAAATCATCTTGCTGGAAGACCGGGTGTCTGAATTAGAACAGTACTCGCGGATGAATGATGTAATTGTTTCAGGTCTGAAAATTAGACCCCAGAACTACCTTCAGGTCGTGAAAGGAACAGGGACTGAGAACAGTCTTGAACATGAAGAGAAAAGGGAGGAGCAGGTAACATCTGTCCTCCGTAACAAAAACATTGACATTGACATAGAAAGCATTGAAGCAGTTAGGAAGCCAACGGACAAGTCTCCTACCACTCCTACCACCATTGCCATCCCTGCAATAATCATTCATTTTGCAAATAGGAAGCACAAAGTGGATCTACTTAGGCAGGGGAAAAAGCTGAGAGGCTCAAATGTGTACTTAAATGAGCACCTCACTAAGAGAAATGCTGACATTGCTAGGAAAGCAAGGTTTCTCAGGAAGCAAGGCAAGATTCAGTCCACTTGGACAGTCAGCTGTAACGTTTTCATAAAAACAAAAGATGCACCTGAGAACGCCAGAGGGCTACTCATCAGAAGAATTGACCAACTCGATAGGTATGATTAGTCTGGGCTGTAGGCATCACCAGGTAGTCGGGACCATTCTCTTTATCACGTATCCTCAGGTATTTGTCAGTCATTATCATGCTGTAATCTCAGGTAATTATGTCCATCTTAATATGCGCTCTCAGGAAATTGTCCATTATTATCATGCTACATTCTCAGTTAATTCTGTCCACCTTAATGTGAACAGCAGCACTGTTATAAATCTTCTATATTGCTTGATCACTTTGGCAAGGTGGGGTTATACTGTGAATCATCCTGTCTGAAGATGTAAGCCATTAGTATTCGTAATATTATGTGTACATCTCAACAATTCTAATGTTTGAGTCTGATTGTGATATAGACCCAGATCATAATCTCTTAGACAACATCAACAGCGACTGCTGTTATTTCACAGGGCAACAGCTTAACTCTGCTATTAAAAGTGTGAATGGTATATCTGTAATTCACTTTAATAGTAGAAGCTTGTATGCTAACTTCCTTAACATAAAAGAATATAACAATTTAAAAAAACATTCAACATCATAGTGGTCTCTGAAACATGGATTGACCCAGAGAGAGGCTCTGATTTTGTCATAAGAAGCTATGATCTACATTGCAGTAATAGTCAGAGTGGGAAGGGTGGTGGATTAGCTCTGTTTGTGGATGAATCTCTCACTCATAAGGTTGTGGATAACATGTCAGTGGTTATTGATGAGGTAATGGAGTGCATAACAATTGATCAAATATGAATAGAACGAAAAATGTATTAGTAAGTTGTGTTTACAGGAAACCAGGATCCAATATGGATACATTCATACTCAATATGGAAAGGTTGTGCACTACATCAGAGCAAAAGGTTAGATATGTTTGTGGGGACTTTAACATTGACTTGTTAAATCCAAACAAGCATAAAAAAGCTGAGGAATTTATTGAAGTAATGCACAGCATGGGCCTCTTCCCTACAATTTTGAAACCTAGCAGAATAACATCTGAATGTGCATCGCTAAAAGACAATATTTTCACTAACAATATGGAAAACAACTCAATAAGTGGATTATTAATTATTGATATCAGCGATCACCTTCCAGTCTTTACAGTATATGAAGAGAACTACAAGAAGAAGAGGGAGGCATATGAACCTAAGTACAAGAGAATAAGAACCGAGGACTCTGTTCATGCTTTCAGAAAGGAATTTTTGAATCGGAAATGGAAGAGTGTTTATGAGGAATCTGATGTTGACAAAGCATATGGGTTATTTCTTGATACATTTAAAGTTGTTTATGATAGACACTGCCCACTAAGCAAGAAGAGCAAGAAGAACAAGTGCTCAGCAAAGCCATGGATGACCAAGGGCATTCAAAATGCTTGTTAAAAAAAAAAAAAAGAATACTCTATAAACTATTCATAAAAGAAAGAACAAAGGAGGCAACAAACTAATCTGTATCGTGAGGACTTGTAAGAAAGACTATTATTCCAAGCTACTAGATGAAAATAGCGGAAGAAGATGGATGGATGGATGGATAGATGAAAATAAAAGTAATGTTAAAGGAATTTGGAAAATATTGAATGGAATTATTAAAAACAGGAAAACTGATACTACCTACGCCGATCACTTTACAGATAAAGACAGACAGATTACACAAATTAACAAAATAGTAGAGGGGTTCAGTACATTTTTTGTTGAGGTGGGTCCTAATCTAGCCAATAGAATAAGCCTAATGAACATGGAGGATAGCTGTAGGGAGTTGGAGAATGTGATACAATATCCGAGTTAATGTCCCTGGGTTCTGTTGATAAAAAGGAGATCATAGAGGTGGTAAACAGATGTTTGAACAAAACTTCTACTTATGGTGATGATATTTATGTATATAGTTAAGGTAGTAATTGATGGAATTGCTGATCCTTTAACCCATACGTGCAATTTAACATTTAAAACTGGGACATTCCCCCTTAAGATGAAAATAGCAAAAGTAATACCACTGTTTAAGTCTGGAGACAAACACCTGTTTCCCAGTTATAGACCTGTATCCTTGTTGTCTCAGTTCTCAAAGATACTTGAAAAATTATTTGAAAGAAGACTTAACAATTTCATTGACAGGTACAACGTACTAATGGATAGTCAGTATGGATTCAGATCAGGAAGATCTACATCCATGGCTCTCATGGAACTAGTTGAAGAGATAACATCATGTATAGAGAAGGAATTTTTATAGATTTGAAGAAAGCCTTTGATACGATCGATCATGAGATGCTATTAAAGAAAATTGAGAACTATGGCGTAAGAGGAGCAGCCCTTGACTGGATAGAAAGCTATATCAGTAATAGACTGCAATTTGTTCAGCTAGGTAAATTTAAATAAAGGTGCTCCACTATTTCTTGTGGTGTCCCACAAGGGTCAATTTCCAAAATTATTCATTTTCTATATTAATGACATCTGTGAAGTGTCTGATGTAATGAAGTTCATTGTCTTTGCTGATGACACAAACATTTTATGTTGTGGTGATAATCTCCAGCAGCTTGTCAATGTTACTAACAAAGAATTGATCAAATTAAAATATTGATTGGTTGGTTTGATTGGTTGATTGATTGGTTTGATAAAAATAAGCTATCACTAAACATAATTAAAACAAAGGCTATGATATTTGGATCACACAAAAGTGACTACCAATTCTGTCTGGAAATAGATAATATTCAAATTGAAAGAGTCTATGAGATTAAGTTTTTGGGTGTCCTAATCAGCTGGAAACCACACTTAATATTTAATATTTATCCTCAAAGATTGCAAGAAGCACCGGTAAAAGTAAAACGAGGCATTTTTTGAACCAGAAAGAACTATTTTCCTTGTACCACGCATTCATAACCCCTTATCTGTCATATTGTGTTGAAATCTGGGGTAGCACCTATAAAAGTAACCTATAACGGATATGCACACTGCAGAAACGAGACAGCAGGTTGATATATAACGTTGGTTATCTGGACCACTCACCTGGTCAAATTCAAAACAGGTCAAATTATGTATTAAGTAATAAATAACAATGTACCAAGAAACATTCAAAAGATGTTTGCTTATAGAGAGGGGGGTCATCAACTGAGAGGACTCCTGATGTTTAAACAACCGGTAGTCCGTACTACTCTAAAATGTATGTGCATGTCTGTTTGTGGAGTAGCCCTTTGGAACGGCCTTGAGATGATGACGAAACTGAGTGGAAACATCATAATATTCAAACGAAATTGTAAACAATGTTTCATGGATCATTATAAGAATATTGAGCTAGATAAGCACCAGTAGACATCATGTCTCTTTGCACTATTTTGAACATTCAATATATATATTTTTATTTTTATACATATAAACAGTATATGCTGATAACTATTGTGTCAAGTATGAATTTGCTTACATGTTTAGCAACTATCACTAGGAAATATGCATCATCTGGAATATTTGATTTATGAAAGAAAAAAAAAATAAGGGGCAGGACATAATAAGCTTTGCTTCTTCCTGTCCCTCCTCGATCATTCTTTGTTTTTGGTTTTTTTATTTGTTTTTGTTTTTTTAATCTTTGTTTCTGTTACTCGTTTTTGCTGTAGTGGCCTGTGTTTTGTGCCATTGTATCATTGTATGTTGCCAAATCGGGGAAAAGAAAGAAATAAATTTGCTGCCTCTGACCACACACTGACAGCCTATTCTTCACATAGGGATACTTATACAGATGCCAAATAGCTACCACACGGCGCCTTTTATACATAAGCAAGTGAGCTGAGAGAATGATGAGGGATTAAGAGAGGAAATGCTAAGAGAAGTACTGTAGTCAGTGAAATGGCAACCTACAACTCACAAGCAACAATATGTAAACACTGGTTAGACCAGATTGCAATTTTGTTTTCCTACCAGAAATGACCATTTTGCATCCAATTCACTTCTAAATGCAGTATAAAATCTAAGCTTTTGATTAACAATTTTAGTTTACTGTCCTATTATGGCAGTGCCTGTAAAAAATGAAATGCATTGGAAATTAATTTTTGGTTCACTCTTCTATTCACACCTTTCAGGCAACAGAAGTTAGAGAAAGTGATGGATCAAGAGGGCTTGGCTGATGAAGAGGTGAGTGTGAATCATTAACTTTTCCCATTTGGATACAACTGCAATGTATAATATATTGTTGTCGTGGGGTTAATTTCACTTAATATGAACTATGTTTGTTCCCTGTCCATATCACAGTATTGTTTGGATTTTTAGATAATAGCATAATAATACTGAGGCACTTGCGTTCTGTCTAGAGTGTCCTGATATGACTGCCAGACCCACAAATCAACTCATTTTTGATCTGGCAAGTTTTGTCATGAAGTTTAACTACTTTAGCTTTTTTTTTTTTTTTTTACAATTTTTATCTCCAAGTATCTGGCACTAGTCATATGGTGGTTTGTTTGAACAATCTTTTATTAGCTACACGTAGGGCTGGGTGGTATGGACAAAATCAAATCAAACTGAATACCTCAATATCGATATTGTGACTATATAGTAGGGATGATTGTTGGTGCTTACACAAAATATTTACAATGAGATTTTTGATAAACACTCATTACTAATGTGGATATGATGATGAAGCACTTAGAGGCAAATAACAAAACAACTACAACAGTCTAATAAGTTCAGAAAATCGCATCCCTTTACTATGATGTAGCCTTCAAAACCAGGAGAAGACAAAACTTATGCCATAACAATATTCAATATCCCAGACGATATCTAGTCTTATTTCACAATATCAATAAAAAATGTATATATTGGAGGGCTATGTTGAATTATTTCATCCACTCTAGCAGGCCTCCATTCATGGCTATTCAAAGCTTGAAAAAAGAATACAGTATAAAACCTGTCAAAAAGTTGAATACAAGGACACATCTCCAAATGTATCTGAACATTTTAAAGTTTGAATGACGCTGATACCTTAAATGGTGTGATAGGAACTAGCGGAAAAATTATTATCCTGAAGAAGCTAGTAGTGCATTAAGAGTTCATAAGAGGGACCTACTGAAGCAAGCACACTTGCTTCACTAGGCCATTTACACTTCAGTTGATTCAAGACATTTTGATTCAAGTTTTTTTTTTTTTTTGATCTTGTATGCACATTGATTTTAAATTATAGCATCAGACCTAGCTCTGTTTTATTTGATTGTTTTTATTCTTTCTATTGTTTTATTGCTCTGTTTTAATTAGTTTGATTGTTTTTATTCTTTCTATTGTTTTATTGTTTTATTGCTCTGTTTTAATTTGTTTGATGGTTTTTATTCTTTCTACTGTTCTTTCTAAGTTTTGTTGTTCTATTATCACTTCTGTACAGCACTTTGTTTTCAGCTGTGGTTGTTTTTAAAGTGCTATACAAACAAAGCTGAGTTGAGAGTTGAGTTGAGTTTTCATTGTAGATTTCCCTCTTTCAATTTAAACATGGTTTGCACTTCAAACTGGTTGCAGTTAAATTTGTGTCTCTGACCAGATGCTACTGAAATTGCTTTCTCTGCTTTACAGAAACGTGTCCGACGTTCTCAGCATGCAAGGAAAGAGACAGAGTTTCTTCGTCTGAAACGTACACGACTGGGCCTGGAGGACTTTGAATCCCTCAAAGTGATTGGCCGAGGAGCTTTTGGGGAGGTAAAAACCATTTGGAAAAAATACTGAAGATAGTGGTTCACAGCCATGTGCCATCATGACTCAAGAGTGTGCAGTTTTTCATTTCAACCAGGCACTACAGCAGCTTCTCTCATTGAATTAACACACGTTCAAAACCTGCAGTTTTGTGGGTCATGATGTTGCCACAGAAATCACTGTCTTAGGCCATGTCCACACTAATCCGGAGAAAGTTTTTGAAAAACCGTCCGTCCACACCAAAACGCAGAAAATGCTTGCATTTCTTTATTAGGCATGCGCAGTAGCCAAAATCTGAGGCAGCTACGTCACAAATTTGCGTTTACAAGTAATATCAACATCACCTCTCGATCTACATCCATCATTACATGAATGTACATGAAGTCAACGATGTCATAGCTCTAAAGTATCAACACAAGAGTAGGACCAGGTCAGGTTTCTCATCAAAGTATTGAACTGTGGCACCACAACTTAATTCCAATCACCACAATTTCACCTTGATCACCAGAAAAAAATGCTGTTGCTGTTGCTATGATCATTATATCTCTTACCATCTTTAAGCTACTGCATCCTCTCCTCCTACTCCTCCCTGTTGACACACACACACACACACACACACACACACCTGTTCCAGTGCGAAGTCCGTGTATGATAAATGTCAAGAAATTCTCTGTTTTCCTGTTTTCGCTGTTTATACTACAATGCCAACCCCGGTGTTTTCAAATTTATCCACTTGGCAGAGCATTTCTGAAAAGCTCTGTTTTCAGTGGATGTCAATGCTATTTTAGTGTGGACGGAAGGGCAAAACGGAGAAATAAAGATCCGTTTTCAGATTCAATTCATCTTTGAAATTTGAATTAAATAAAGTTAATTTAAAACAAGTAGAACAACATTTATCCAACATAAATACTGATAAACCAGGAAGGATGGATAATCTAGATGGAAAGCTCTTGAAATTGGTGGCCAGCTGTCTGGCTGGACCTGTTTGCCACATCTTTAACACCAGCATAGAAAAAATATCTTCCCTTCAGCTTGGAAAGAGGCAAAGGTTATTTCTGTAAAGAAAAATGCAGCAGAGGGTTTTAGTGGTGCAAACAGTCGACCAATCAGTCTGCTACCAATTCTTAGCAAACTGTTGGAAAAGATGGTTTCTGAACAAATACAGTGCTTTATTAAAGAAAATAGTTTACTTTCTGACTTTCAGCATGCCTATTGTGAAGGACACCCAATGGTAACAGCATTAACACAGATGACAGATAACTGGCTTAAATTTATTGACAATAATAACTTAGTGGGAGCTGTGCTACTAGATTTTAGTTCAGCTTTTGATGTATTAGATCACAAATTATTGTTAGATAAACTCAAACTACAAATTTGCACCTCACACTAAATGCTGGTTTAACAGTTATTTGTCCAATAGAAAGCCATATGTATTTTATAATGGCAGTTTTTCAAATGTGAAAGACTTACAATATGGTGTGCCACAAGGAAGCTGTTTGGGGCCTTTGCTGTTCTCTTCACCAATGATCTTCCTCTTGTTCTAAATGAAGCAAGAGCAGTTATGTATGCAGATGATACAACGCTATATTTACCTGCAGTATCAATTGGAGAGTTGTCTAGGGCTTTGCAAAAAAATTGCAATCAGTCGTAAAGTGGGCATGGAGTAATAAGTTAGTTCTAAATTTATTAAAAACAAAAAGCATTGTGTTTGGATCTAACTACAGGCTTAAATATAAGCTACAGTTAAACTTGTCTGTGCAGGGAGTGCCTGTGGAACAGGTAGAGGAAACCAAACTCCTTGGAGTAATATTAGACAACAGAATGAAATGGTCAAAGCAGATTGAGAAATCTGTTGCAGTGATGGGCAGAGGTCTGGCAGTAATTAAGAGATGTGCTAAATTTTTACCACAACAATGTATTTCTCAAATTGTTCAAACATTAGTTCTTACTCATTTGGATTACTGTCCAGTAGTGTGGTCAAGTGCATCAAATAAAGATTTAGAAAAATTACAGTTAGTCCAGAATACAGCCGCACGACTCGCTCTGAACTGTAACAGAAGAGCCAACATCATCAGAATGCACATAACCTTAGGTTGGTCATTGGTGAAGGATTGGACAGTTATTTCTTTGCTTTGTTTTGTAAGAAATATCTCATTATGTAAAATCTCGAGTGTCCTTTACCATCATCTGTCATATAGTAGTGCACGTTGATGCACCTCCAAGATGACAAATTGCGATCTTGAAGTGTCTCAGTTTTTACTGATGCTGTTTACTGATGCTTCCAGGTCCGTCTGGTGCAGAAGAAAGACACTGGCCACGTCTATGCCATGAAGATCCTCCGCAAGGCTGACATGCTGGAGAAAGAGCAGGTGAGGAGAAGGGAAAGAGGCCCTCCATAGTTGCTCCAGCATGGACATTTTTGGAGAGAAAAATGACATAAATGTACCTGTGTGTTTGTGTGTACACTGGATATGTGTGTCTCCTGTGCCAGATTTGAGAGTTGTGCTCATCCCTCAGCATTTGTGTGAGGCAGGTTAGTGGGGAATGGATACCCTATACTCTGAGGAAAAAAACAGGTTTGAGTTATAGCTTTAGGATAGCAAATAGCTTGTCATTGCACCCCACAGGTAGGTGTGTACCACAACACAAATACACGTCTACAAATAAGTACTTCAGATGGTCAATTATGTAACTCCGGTGACCAATTTGTACACCTTGTGACAAGCCCTTCTGTTCCTAACATGCAAACTATCATCCGCAAAATGTGTCTGCAGCCTGGAAGTGTAGGATAGGTCCTCCACTGGTCTCTCAACAAAGTCCATTTTGCATTAACTTTGACTTTGTAATCATGAAAATGAGTGTAATAAGACACAAATCATTTTACCACAAAGAAACCACATTGTGTCAAATGTACTTGATACTGTCAAAATAACAGAAAATTCTCAGAATGCAATAGGTCCACAATAAATAGATCTTAAAACATAAATTTAAATATACATATATTTTGTTTCTTCTGGACATGCTGGTTGGCTTTGCCTTTTTAAATCCACATTTCCAAGGTCATCATTAATAGTCACAGCTTTCTGCAGTTCCAGTGAAAAGATTAAAATGAATCAGTTACACTTATCCCTGACACCTTTTCAAATTCTTTCAGAATATTTTGCAGTTAGTAGTAGCATTCTTGAAATACTTGTGAGTTCCCTCAAACCTCATCCACCAGATCCATACATTGATATGAGTCTTGAGTAGTTCATAGAAATAGAAATATTGACACACACACACACACACACACCATTCTCAACGACATCTTTCATTTGAGTGTAGAGAAGCAGCTGGGGGTAGTGAGCAGCTTTCATATTTGCAGTGTGATCCCCGCCTTACTGTTGCTATGACACAAAAGTCATCCTGAACATTCCAAATGGTGACACATAGCCAGCTCTTGATTTTTATCCGATGGCTCTCTTATGGAACTAAAAACGCATTCAGGTTGCACCATGTAAGACCAGAGGAGAGGTTTTCCTTTACCATTGTGGAGTTGATATCGGAATTAACAAATATCCGACGCACACAACATTCTTGATTTTGCTGTATTTATTGATTTTAGGCACCAAAATTACGTTAACATAAAATACTGTAAAACAAACAAAAACAACAGGAATACTGCGCAGTCAAAAAGCAGTGTACTTTTCCCTCCAGCAACTCAACCTGTAGAGCGGAAGTAAACCCCTTATATCCTGTACCTGTACTATCCTGTACAAAAGAAAAGAGTGACACCCTGTGACCAAAGAAAAGTATTACAACTAACTAAATGAAAAGAGTAACTAAACATATCTGGCTCCTACACCAGTCTTAAAATCATCTAACATAGGTTTCAATAGAACATGTAAACCGCACTGTTAAATGTATGATGTACCAGCTAAACCAAATAAAGATGCTACATTTGGGATGGATACCAGCTGTCCAGACTGCCTACAGAGTATAAAAAGCACACAAATTGTGCTCGTGTCTTCTTGAGTCTATAGGGTTTACTACTTTTAATTTCTCTTCTTAAAATCAAATAAATCAAAAGTCATAGAGCATGTGGATAAACGTAAAAGAAGGGATGTTCTGAAAGGGTTAGTTGGAGTTTATTGAAGTGGGGTTGTATAAGGTACTTATCCATAGTCAGTGTATTAACTGCAGTAGATGCCGGTCGGCATGCCCACAGTTTGGAGAAACAGGCAGGAGAACTGGCACAGAAACTAAGCAATGTACTGCTGTGGAAGGGAGCAGCAACAAAATGTATTTAGCCACCTAAAAAATCAATATCAGTGTAAGTGTACGCTATATTTAGAATATTTTCACCTTTTTCATTTGGCATTACATTTTCTCAAGTGTAGAACTTCCATATTCCTACATGAGTGCACCTGTGCCGCACACTATATTACACTGTATTATTTTATGGCTTTTTCTTAGGTTGGTCATATTCGTGCTGAGAGGGACATCCTAGTGGAAGCAGACAGCCTTTGGGTGGTCAAGATGTTCTACAGCTTCCAGGACAAGATGAACCTCTACCTCATCATGGAGTTTCTCCCAGGAGGTACGACCTTGACTGCTAATACTACGGCATTTTTTTAACCTTACTGTAATAGTATAATAAAATCTCAGCATTGAGAGATTATCAGTTGGAACTGAAGTTACACCATTACACTGAAGTTACACCGTCATTTTCATTTGAATCTTAAGACTATTATACAAAAGAGATGCCTCCTAGACAAGATGTCAGCTGCTTGTGTTCTAATCATAGACTCATATAATCTTAGACATAACTTTGATGTCACCAGTCTGAAGCATAGCATGGGGCTTCTGAGCTGTCTGGGCATGTTGTAATTTTGAAGCCTGGTGAGTAAATGTAGAGCAAGTGGAGGAAAAGCCAGGCTATACTGCCTCATTAGGTCATGAAGCCCATGTCACCTTATATGATCATAAAGCACACCCACCTCAAGCCCCTGTTAAACTGTGTGGCTTCTAAGCAAGTGACACCCCAGCAGGCATTGCAATTTCAAAATGAAGAGGCTTGTTCGAGAATAACCAGGCCAGAATTGATCACTAGTGATCACCACCTTGCTTGGTACAATGCATGCTGGCGGTTAGGAACTTTGTCCGACTTGCTGTTCTTGGCTGCACATGTGCAAATGCCATGATTGC
>OMKZ01049657.1:13150-29785 GCA_900302535.1 Neoniphon sammara | reverse complement strand
TTTCACCTCTGTACATCCACTGGTTTAGTTCCTATGGGTAGCATTTTGTGTTAGCTTAGAATAAAGACTTGAAGTCTACAGGAGTCATTAGCCTAGCTCTGTCAAAGAAAAAAAATAAACCTGACAGCAAGACATGTATTTCAAATACACATGGTACATTGTTTAAATAAGACAGCTTTGGAATTGTTGTAAGGTTTATTTTTTCACTGACTGAGCTAATGACTCCTGTAGACTTATGCCAGGCTAACACGAAATGCTACCCACAGAAACCGAACCAGTGGATGTACAGAGGTGAAAATGGTATCTAACATCTCGTCTCAGTCTGGGTAAGTCAGAGGTGGATTTTGCCCAAAATGCTTGAGTATTCCTTTAAGAAATCATTTTCTATGACCGTTTCAACAAGCCTATTAGAAAAGTAGAAGCCAAAAAGACCATTTTATAATTGTAATAACTAAAGTAGGCTAAACGACAGAAACGTAATCTGCACAAATCTAAGTTAAAGTTCAGTTATACCACTCAGTGGCAAGAGAGATAAAGCATCTGAAAAAGGCTGACTTAGATTGGCTAATATGTAATTTCTGTTTTGTGCCTTTTCAAGAATTATAGTCTTATAATAACTAAGCAGTTATTAGAAACCAGAAAAATATACTCACAAAAACACATTCACACATTAAGCTCCCATGCACCATGTTCTCTCACAAGCAATACACAGCACAGATGGACAAAAAAGCAACACCAACAAACTGGTTCAGTTCAACAAACACTACTGCACACAGCCGTCAAACCTGCTATGACTGTGACGCAACCTGGGGCACATTCAAAATCAACTTTGTGGGGCATTCATACTGCAACAAAACCTTAGAGAGAGCATCGTCCCTGAACTGGGCCCTGATTTCAGCTGTCAGCTGTTGCGGGGACAGTTTGCTCTCAGCAAAAAGAAAACGTAAGAACACAGCGTAAAGTATTTTTCAGGAAGACAATTTTCCACAAGATTTGACCGTGATTTTTCAGGACTGGAAAGCTAGTCTAAAAATTTCCAGGTTTTCCAGGATGTATGAGAACTTCCTCTACAGCATGTGGTGGTAGCCCATCCATACACTGAGCAGTAAAGCATTTTCCCCCATCGCAGATTAAACTGCAGCAAGTCTTTGTTAGCTGGGTACATTTTCTTGGTGCTATTTTGACAGCTGTTAAATATTGGTAGAAGAATCACGTAGTGTTTGCCCATGCAGGACAGAAGTCAGCTGACAATGAAAACAATGTCAACAATGTGAACAGAGGGAAATTCAAAAGGGACTGGGGTAGTTTTGATTTTGCAGATATTTAATGAGCTTTTAAATATGTTTTTGCTCCAAGCCATCATTAATTTATGCTATATGTTCTGTTCAGGTGTCCTTGACCAAGATGTGGAACTCCCTACCTGCTTGCTCCTTGTAAGTCTCTTTGAATAACTGCATTGGCTAAATAATTTAAATGTAATGCTTTCAGACTCTGTATTGGAGAGCATGCCTTACCTGCAGTAATCTCATATTGACTGTGAAGTCTCCCGTCAGTAAGTTATCACGGATAAGTCTGTGAACAAAAGAAGCCTGCTACAATCATGACTGAGACATTAGGGCAGGGATTTCTCTATTGTTGGATTCAATAAGGGCAATCTCAAAACCTTACATGAGCATGGCACAGCAGACCAGGATGAGGAAGTGGAAGCGGTCCTGGTCCGAAAACAGGGTGTCCCAGATGCGGATAACGTCCGGCAGAAGGAACTCCTGAGACAGCAGCAAGGTCAGCCAACGGAATGTGAAATATTGGGGTTTGATGTTCTGCTCTTGCTGTTTGGAAAGAAAAAAACAATTATCTAGTCATTAAAAGTGAGCATCATTCAGCAGTTATGTCAGAAGCTGGGACCTACCATACTATGGTTGAATATAACATATAACAGCTGCCATTTTATTAACAGAGTGCAATTAGCACATGGGGCTAATGGCATAATTAACATTTGATCGTACAGTTTACAGAAGAGGTGCAGATCGTGCACTTTCAAGTCTCTTTTTTCAGTCCAAAAATATCGTTGACTTCCATGTTTATTTTTCTTTCTAAGGAGAAGCTTGAATCAAATGCAGTCCTCCAGCAAGACAAGTGTTCTGCACTGTGTTCAGGAGTTAAAGGAGAAACAAAACTAAACAAAAAAATTAAATAAAAATTAAAAAATAAAAGAATAAATAAATTAATAAATGACTAAATCAATCAATCAAGCAAATTAAATTTATTACATAGGCAGATGGAGCCAAAGAGCAAAGTTATTTTGCCAAACCTACAACTGGGGTTTACCTTTACAATCAAAACTATTACCATGCACAACAGCCTACATAAAATGTATGCGCAAAGAACATACAGGAGAATAAATAATCTTAAAATTATGTTTCAAGGATTCAAGGAGTTTTTATTGTCATTTCAACACATTAGTACATGAGGTGGAACAAAATTAGTGACTCTGGTCCCGGTGCAAGCCAAAGAACAGTTCATGGAGAGCTGTTGTTGGATTTGGTGACAGGAGGTAGACAGGCACTCTCCTCATCTGAATAATCTGAAAATTCAACAGGACAGGCTGGATATTTGTCTTACTGATCTACTGCCTGTCTGAAATTCAAATTGACAGAAATCTATCATAGTGACAGAAAAGTTAAATCCCTGTGTGCTTCAGCATTCTGAAGCAGGATGCACTCTACACTTAAATCCCATTAACATGTGTCGAAGGGACCTGGTTTAAAGCTTTCTATCAAGAACTGTAAAATCAGAGCTAATTATCTCTGCCAGGAGATCATCCATTTGGTCGGGCATGTCTGTGTGTCTGTCTGCGGCTAATCTCACAAACTACTAGGCCTATCGGCCTAAATTTTTTGTGCACAGTTATGACTCTATGATGAAGAATCTCTTGTGGTTGCAGTGATTCAAAAATGGCTGTTCTTACCACTTCTGCTCCCTCACTCCATTCTTTGTCTAGCTCGCTCAACCACCTGCTCTCTCCCTCGCTCTCTCTCTCTTTGTGTACTATTGGACCTATCAGCTTAATAGGCTATTTTTTTAATCCTACTGTGGCCATGTTTGCTCCGATTGTGAGTGAAAAAATTCAGGACGTGCATTGCATTTTCTGGGCGCGTTTATAAAACACACTGTTGATGAAGAAAGTCAACAGAACACAGAGCAGACACAAGGGAGAGCAACATTGTAAAAAGTGTCAGAGGCTGATGGAATCTGTCAATAAGCGGGGGTTAAAATAGGTTCATTAGCCTGATGCTTCACCACTGTAAGAAATCAAGTGTAAAACAGCCCTCGGCGTTTCATATGTCAGAGGACTAACTTGCTTGATCTACTCCCTCATCTTTGGACGAGGGACAAGATCAAAGCCATCATGGAAAACCCCTCTCACCCTCTCAACCGCGAGTTGTGGCACAAAGCAACAAAAAACTATCTACTTTATACAGACATTGTGTTCCCACACACGCCTTGTGGAGATCTGCACTCTATTGAGTGACCTCCTCTAGTTTAAAAAGAGTTTGTCAGGTTTATATTGGACAGCACAGGTCCAAATCAGGCCTTACAGTATTCAGGTCCTGTGTGCTATGTTTTGGTTCAACAGTTGATTAGTTGTACGCATGTTCCTTACCAACTTAAGATAGAGCTCCATGTCTTTGTCTTTGAGCATGGAGTAGACACTCTCCATCTTGTATGTTATGCCACACTGGGAGTCATCCAAGCTTTTGATGAAGTTGTCTCTGTTCTCCGACATCAAGTTGGTGAAACAGAAGAATGTATCTGCTTCAGCGTGCTCTGAGAAACGAACAGACAAGCAGCACAGATAGGAATCTATATATCCTTATCATAAGGGCTTACACCTGCATTAGCCCCTTCAGACTTAAATTTAGGTCACAAAAAGTTCATTTTCCATGTATGTGAAACTCTTCAAACATCTGTTTGAATGTACCCTAAAATCTCTAGTCACATCTTCTTTTATGTTTGATAGTATTCATGCACAGGTAAGTTTCTGTTCTCATTTACAAATGTTTCTTGAATCCGAAAGAAAAAGTATAACAGCAGGAGACAAGATATCATATGTTGAAGCTCCGTGCTCAGCTTTTCTTGCACCTACCTTTCCACTGGTCATTTGGATCCGTGGCAAAGGTGTAGTAAATTGGCCCAACAATCTCATTCATGCCCTGTACGTATGCAATCCCCGGATTGAGCTTGGCATAGATGAAGAGGATACGCTCCACCACCTCCCAATGCGCTTCACTCCCATTGGGCAACACTTCATATTCATTAGATGGATATAGGTTCAAAGCCTTTCCAGGGGAGCTAACCTGAGAGGGGGCAGAAGATGAGGGGATAAACTGAAATGCCAAGTGGAAAGATGGCGGAATACAACCAGGACCGTGAATGCAGCAAAAAAGGAAATTTTACCACAGCTAATAATTTTTACAGTTCAATTCTTTTCTTCAGTCTACGAAAAATTAAATACCACATAGTACTCGTGGTCAAGTATATTTATGGCTAAATTCAGCATTTTGTGAATATTCCATTGAGACACTGGCAAAAACTGAGTGTTAAGCATCATGTCCTTGTGAGAATTCAATTTAACAATCCCTGAAACGATGTAACCCTAGCCTTGCAAGACCGCACATAGTACACAAACAATGTAGCACTTACGTTAGTGACTCCACTGCGGTTCCGATTTACCGTTTGTGCTTTCAGGGTGGTCTGCTCCACTCGCCGACGCAAGGTCTCATAATCATTCTGAGGGTCCAAGATTAATTGGCAAGGGTATTCTGTAGGACGCTGGAAAAAAGCCATATCTGGATACAATCGCCTAGAAACATGCAAACAGATATTTGACATATTTATTGTGTTTAGGGCTGGGTAATATGGACAAAATCAAATATCACGATATTTTTGGGTGAATACCTCGATATCGATATTGTCAAGATATTGTAGGGACTACTGCTGGTGCTTTCACAAAATATTTACACTGAGATTTTTGATAAACAATCATTAATAATATAGATATAATATGAAAGATATGAACAAGCAGGTAGAGGCAAATTATAGAACAGTCTAATAAGTTCAGAAAATCAGAAAATAAGTTCAGAAAATCTCTTTACTGTAATGTAGCTTTCAAAACCAGGAAAAGACAAGACTTATGTCATATCACATCATGTCCTATCAGACAATATCTAGTCTCATATCACGATATCGATATAATATCGATATACTGTCGAGCTATACTTGTGTTATTTGTTTATTTTACTTGTTATGGTGATTGCTGTCAAGCTGTCACACTACTGTAATCCGAAAATATTCTTTTTCTTCTTCTTACTATTATTATTCTGCCTTATTTTCTAGCCGCTATTCCTCCCACAGTTTACGAGCTATTGGCGCCAAACGAACTGTAAAACGTCTGGCTGATTCACTGAGGTGTGCTTGTACTTTGCCAAGCAATTTTTTTCTCCATAGAAAATGAATGGCGGAATGTTCGGAAGCAGCAAGGGAGCGTAACTAATTGCCACAGACGCACACTGGGACCCAAATACACACGCAGCTCTCTGTCTCTCCTAATGACCTCTGTGACCACAGCCTAGCACCCACTGCAGCACCCTGGCATCCATCTGAAGCACCCTAGCAACCACCGACAGCACCCTAGCAACCACCCAGCAACGCCTTCGTAACTACCCAGAACACCATGGCAACCACCTAGCAACCACCCAGAAGACCAAAGCAACTGCCTAGCAATACCAGAAGAACTGCCCGAAACACCCTTTCAACCTCCCAGAACACCATAGCAATGACCTTGAAACACCTGTGTGTACTTGTACAGTCCTAGCACCGTGTATCAACCAAAATTGCTTGACAGCAGTCTTCTTCAGAAAATGCACCTTTCTAGTTACACTTTTTATTCCTTTTGAAACCAAGCATTTTCTTGAAGAAATGCTAGGAACTCATGTCAGTGATGATACAATGACAGACTAGTTCCCATTTATAGGCAGAAATCATGAATAGCAGACACTGAATAGCAAGAAATCCTACCTGACATCCTTATCTATCTGTAGCAGAACTTCATTATCTTTGAAGTAGGTATTCCACCTGCTGTCTGGGTTTGGGTTTAGAGGCTGAAAATCAACAAAGGCAAACCAAATTACTATTCCAACTCTTCTTTGTGGTTTGTTGGCACAATGAGCAAAGGGCTCATTTTTTGACTATGGAAATAAAGCTCAACAAAGATTATGGCAGTAGTGATGATTTCATGTTAACACAAAAACTGAGAAGAACCCACACGCTGAGCAGAAGTACAAAATTGTTTAGCATTATGTGGTTATTTTTGGTCTACTGTGCTCTTATAAAATCAAGGCCCCAGTTAATTTAATCACTGCTGTGGAAAGAGAAAACCAGAACAGAGGCTTGACTCACATGGTCTTCCATTGTCACATCTTCTCTGGAAAGGCCCAAGTTGGCTTTGGCAATGCCAGGTTGGATAATCATCTCTTTTAGGAACTGTGAATACACCTCCCTTGTGAAAAAGAGGGTCAAATATCAGAAATGGAGTGGCAATGAAAGTGAAAATCTGCAAGTGCATTCATATTCACCAATACCTTTGTTCATGCCCAAACACATTAAAATAATAAAATCATCATTATCATTAAAAATCAATGATAATAATAATACTAATAAATAAATAATACTAATCTGGAAATTCATTACTAGTCAGAGTGAAGGCATGAATTATTTGCTAACAAATGTTACAGAATCCAAAACAGAAAATGTTTCATGTAATATTGGTCAATACAATCACTAGAATAGAACCTCACTAAATATTTTATCATAGTAACATAATCTCCTAAAACAGATTCTGATTACCTCTGCTTTTTGAGAAAAGAGTCCCATAGCGTCTGGTCGAGAGGTAGATAATTAAGAAGGATCTGAAAATGAGTTATAACAATCAATCATTAAGGTAAAGCACCAATCAGGACATTTTGTTAAGTTTAGATAAAATGTGCAGCACCATAAGATTTACAACAAATATGAGTAGCTGGAGGCAGCTTGCAACCCTAATTCACACCAATCTGGCATTGTGTGGCTTTATGGAAATCTTGAAATGTTGAATATTTATTTTTAGCCATTCTTCTATTAAAAATACATTTTAATAACAAACTCGATCCTGGCCCAAACCTGAGCCTATACGCAGAAGAACGTCCTCAACTGAATCCCTGACCTTTTACCTTGTCAGAACGTAAAAGGTTTTTCAGTTTGCTTTTACACATTGTAGTTAATCTATACAGTGGCTATATGGATCTACAGACAGAAATGCAATTTTCACTTTGTGTGTCTTTACAGATCTATTTGAAAAATAAAATGAAAAGGACCTACAATCTGTCAACAAGGGCTATCCTATGAGACAGAAGAATTGTTGGGTGGTAGCTAAAAATAAATCGCTGGTATTTCATAGAGGCCCCTGACCTCGATGTAACAGTTGTGATGGCAGTGGGTAGCTGGCACTTCTACTGATTAATTGCGTGATGAATGGGACTTCCTGGAGGCTCAGCTGGCTAAAGCTCATCCCATGTAATATTGTTTTATATTGTTTTTTGATTTTGTATGGCTGCTACCTTGGCCAGGTCTCTTTTGTAAAAGAGATTTTTAATCTCAATGGGACTTCCTGGTTAAATAAAGGTTAAATAAAAAATGTAATCACCACATCTTGGGCTTGAATGTGGCCCCCACCCTCATCCCTTTATTCCAAGATTTCCTGACTCTCTCTACTTTTAACTGCTTCAATAAAAGCAAACATCAAAATAATCTAAAAAAAAATGCCTGATGAGAGGAAAATGTTGATGCCAATTAAAACTAAAAGTCTGGACAGGCTGCAACTAGAATGCAACTGCAAGCAGGGTAACCAAACCATTACTGACTACTGAAGGTATATTATTGATGCACTCAAAATAATTTTGTTAAAATCTACAGCAGCTACATGCTAGAGAATATTGTTTTATGTTTTCCTTTCAAACAATAAAGAAAAAACCTTATATAAACAGTTTGTGAAATAGGTAATATTCAATAATACCAAATGATCATAGAAATAAGATACATGCAGATGGGGATCATAGAATGTACGAGAGATGGTTTTTAAAGTGATTTAAAAAAGAAGTCATGTATTTGGCTATCCTATTCATTCCAATCTGGTTGTCCTAAAGTCTAGAGGGACTGAGGAAAAGGGGATTATAAGTAACTTTATCACTTGTTTGGCCAAGCTGTTCTTTGCTTTCCCATCAGGATCAAAGATCATGCAGATTATGCTGTACTGTGAAAGGGCTAGAAACTCAACTAAGAGCAAGACTTGTTTTTTTTTCCAAATGTATTTGATCATCATCAGGCTCACCCCGAGGTGGACTTGTGTAGTGTGAAGCAGTACATGACTCAGCAAGACTCAAATCTGAGTCTTCACTGGACATCACAGATGGAGAAAAGACTTCTTCACCTGCGGCATGAGCATGAATCTTATACCTTATCAATAGTCTTGTGGTCTCACACTTCCTTGTTCCTGCATATAAGTGTGTCTTTTTGGGAAAATCTGTGGATTTTTAGACAAGATGCTGTAAGATCTGGCTAGATACTTTTCTTCATGTCTGAATTGCCCTTGTCAGGCTTGATTTCTACAGTCTTGTAGTCTGACTTAAGTTTGATGCATACAATATAAAAACATGTTGATGAGAGGAGGAGTGCATGCCTGATACATGATTACTGAAAAAATACAGAGAGACGGCAACTTACTTTCCAGCAAAGTGCTCGGATACCTCCTTCAAATGGGATTCCTAAATTGACAAAGGAAAGATGGTCAAAAATAAATAATAAAATACAAGCTAATTTTATCAGTACCAAAATGTCAGTGTGTGAAAATTACCACTGAAACACAGCTCCCGGAGTGCCTTCAAGTCTATGTTTTCTTCACTCAAGGCCACTTTGAATTCCTGTATTCTGAAATAAAAATAAAGCCGAGGTTAGATCCAATTACCGTACTGCATCAGTGATGAAATAATACTTCAAATATAATCAAAGGGTCAGTTGTAAGGTTTTTAAGGACTCGTTTTATTTAAGCGAAGATGCTTTCTCTAGCACAAAGCTTTCTACTTTTTGCTCTGCTAGTAGGCATGATCTAATGATGGCCATGTCCATCTGTTCGTACAACACTTAACTCCAGGGCAACATATCTTGAATCTGTTGCATGGGCTGCCATGAAGTTTAGCGAGCACATCCATACTCCCCAGAGGATGAACTTTGTGAACTTCGGTGGCATAATGATCTTTCCTCTAGTGACACCCTAACTTCAAAATGTATAAACCCCATTCTTCCATTATCTGTATTCTCCCAACATTCACCAAGTTACCTACAGAATCTTTAATATGTCTGACAAAATGTACATTTCTGTCCCTGCCTGAGGTACTAGTAAAGACATCAAAAATAAAACTAAAATTTTGTTTGAAGCCTCAGTAAAATAAATGCCATGAATTCCAGATGAGATGGACAATGGACTAGCTTGTTTGAATGAGTGCGATTGCTATCGCTCTCCCTTCCTGTGGAATGGTCTACCTGCAGAAATCAGGGACTCTTGTCATTTTAAAACCAAACTTGAGACATATCTGTTTTCTTTATCCTATGGATAAAATTCTATTCGACCACGGAGGGAGGTTCAGTCTCTGTCCACAGACTGCCCTGTCTTAGTTTAGACTATCCTCTGCCAGTTAGATGTGTTTCTCTCTCCTTCCTTCTTTGATATCCCATGTGGTACATGTTGTTTTATGTGTTTATTAACCCTTTCTTCGCTGTGTAAGTTTGTGTCTCCAGCTTTAAGGTCGGTGGCCTGACTCTGCTTCCTGCCCTGCTGTCCGCCATCCTGCTCCCTCTGCATGGCCCTGCATCTCCTGCACCTTCCCAGCTATTAGCCATTAACTTGACTTTCTTAGTTTTATTCCTTTCTCGGCTTCCCTCCTAATGTCTGCTTCTTCCTCCCTGTCCTTTGTATGTGTGCTTTATGTGTCGGAGTGTGAATCCCCTGCGTGAGTGAGTCTGTCTGTCTACCAGGTACTACACCCCCATCCACCATCATCTCCTCCACCTCCATCCCACCTTCACCCCCCTCATCCTGGCTGTTGCTGCAGCTTCGTAGCTGGTCAACATCCCTGTCTTCTTCTGTCGAAGCCTCCTGCTGCTTCTTCTGTTCCCTTGCTTTGTCTGCTTGTCTATTAGTGTGTTTTCTTTATAAAATTCACATTGTACGTCCTGTAGATAAATTATTAGTAAGTTTAACTTCTTAATCTGGTAACTCTCCCATCTGGTCAGCACCTGTTGCTCCCCTGGCTCCCCCCAGTGCTGCAGTGATTTGGGGCTCTAAATAAACTTTAACTTGACCTTGAACTGAGGAAAACAAAATCTTTGAGTCTCATGTTGTCCGTCCTGGCAGTAAATATATTCTATGCACTGATGTAATAGTTTCACACATATTCTTCATGTTTCTTCCAGAACAGATGAAAGCACATCTGTGACAATGTGACAATGTCTGATGTCATGTCGTGATGCCACTAGAAAAGAAATTTTGTTGTTGCTCATTTGTTGACATTTGACAGGATTTTATGCATGGCTTTCAGCATTCCTTATTAAAGTTCAGTATGATTACAAATGGTACTGACTCCAGGGACGACTTAGTAGGCAACAAGATTAGGATAATTATTGTGTTAAGTGTATGGTTATTTCAAACAGCCATGGACATCATCACAATTCAACAGCAAACTGCAGAAAATGCCCTCTTCTAAGATTTCTAAACTAGACTCACGGCTACTTACTGAAAATAAACATTACTGATTAATTATCAACTAATGTACACAGTAATAATGCAACCCAACATGGTTTTGGAAAAAAATTAGGCCTAATGATAAAAGGGCTGATAGGAGCAGTGGCCTACATATTTCATCATATAAACTAACATGCACAATGTAATTCTTTTTCTTTGTGGGTTGCTTTATTGCTTTATCAAGTGGGCAATATTACTTCACATTTTCTCTGCTATACAACGACAAAAATAAAACACCAGAAAAGCAACAAAACACTCCAAGCAAAGAGGCGGTGCTGGAAGGCTTTTACTGTGAAGCAGCTGAAGGCACATTACTTAAATGAAAGTGCTGTGTTAGCCACGAGGTCAACACAACCATAATTTAGGCCTAAATCAAATTTGTGCATTTTTGCAGCTGTTTTGAGCTGTTGTGGAGTTTGCAACATAATACAATGGAGGGTGAAAAAGGGTGAGGGGGCTGTGTTCTGTAAAGTGGGAGTACAGACTTTCAAAACAACAGCAACCCCTATATTATAGTGGAAATGCCTCCAGAGCAGCTGAGGCCTCACAGATTAAAGGGTTAAAAGTTAAAAGTTCTTATGAAGTATACTGCCCGCTCATATGTAAAAAGAAAACGACTACATTTTCAAAATCTATTTTGGCTGTCAGAAATGAATCACTGAATAATCTAATATCCCTGACTCATCCCTAGTTATTATTGTCATTGTTTTGCCCGTTTTTACGGTCATACTCTTCTCAAAGTGCGGCAGGTTGCCCCTTCTTTGCGGCTACACGCCACATGGAAAATACACAAAAACACACACACACACACACACACACACACGCCCAACAAACAATACACAAGTGTATTTCCAGCTCAGGACAGAAGCTACTACAGTCTGGACCAGGGATGCATCATAAAATATTTGAAGAGGTTAGCAGTGTTTCCCACACATAGGCTCATCTGTAGCAGACCACCAGAATACAACAGAAACTTGATTAGCGTATAGATGTATAGAATCGACCTAAATCAGTCTTTATTGCTGTATCTAAGGGGTGCACATCATGTTCTGCTCTCCATCACAACAGAGACTCATGTGCTCTCTCATATAAAAACAAAATCTAAACAGAAAGTTTCTAACACAAGCAAGACCACACAGACCTTCACAAAGGCACTATACTAAATATGTAAAACAGAGCTGTTAAATTTTTTTCAGATAACAGTCTCAGTTGTTAGGTAATGCTGCCCCATGATGAAATGGACGGAGGGACAGTGGGTGGCCCCAATCTGTCTGACACAATATCTCAGATGCCACCAGCTGGATTCTGATGAAACTTGTGGCAATGACATGTGTCAATGCTCTGTTCTGGCATTTTCATAATTACACTGATTGGCATGAGGGGGTGCTCCAGTATTCATTTAACCACATGTTCATCACAGATAATATATCAGATGTTGACTGGATTTTGAATCAACTGCCCTACTACAACTCATCCCAACTTCAACTGGAGTGAAGACATGTTTAAATTATACCCACTGTATTCTCAAATATTTATTTAATGTCACAGTATTTTTTACTGAATACCTCAATATCAACATTGTAGGGATGACTATTGGTGCTTTCACAAAATATTTACACAATGAGATTTTTGATAATCATTAATAATATAGACATGAACAAGCAGGTAGAGGCAAATAATAAAACACCTATAAGAGCCTAATAAGTTCAGAAAACACAATCCCTCTACTGTAATGCAGCATTTAAAACCAGGAAAAGACGACTTTTACATCATATCACGATATTATGACATTCAAAATCCCAGATGATATCTAGTCTTATATCACGGTATTGATATAATATCAATATACTGTCCAACCCAATTTCAAAATATTCCCAAAAATGCCAACAAAGTATATGTGCACAACACAGCCAGAATAATTTTCTTTCGTCTTCCACTTACACTCAATCTCCACTCAAAAGCTTAATATTTACATCAAGATGGTGCTTGGGGCTTGTTTACAAGGTAATGTGTATATTACATCTTGTTACGTGACTTTTACCACAAATCCAACTACTAGCAAATTCCAAAATAATGCCACTAACTATGGTGATAAAAACCTGTTTCACTGCAATTATATTTCATCACCGCATCTCTGCTCCTTCTCACTATGTGTTCAAGTACATTTTTGTGTCCTTCGTGACACATTTCATGCATTATCTAACCACTCTCTAAAACAAAAGAACATGAGGATGGAAGATGGATGTAGATCCCCAAAGTTTACCTGGCCACTGAGTATGCATCAGACTGTGACCTGACAGGTGCCAGTGAACGCAAAGCCTCAAGATTCATTCAAAGAAGGGTTAGGGTTAGGGTTATTGCTATAATCTACAGTAACCTATAGAGCCATTTTAAACAGCTGGAAAAATGAACAGCTGTTTGTCTTAACTGCTTAATTTTCACCCAGGGAACACCTGATGAGACTGTTTTAATTATAAGAATCAGTTTCCTCCAAGCACACTGAAGATAGGACTTAAAGCAAGAACAAATTCTGCGCCTGAAAAGTTGTCCAGTAGGAAATATGTACATTGTATTCAATTGACTGTTTAAATAATCTAAACCAGCTCTGTGCCTAAAAACTGTACACGGCGAAGAGCCAAAAAGAGGAAAAGTGACCAGCTACATGCTACCAAGCAATCTTTAAATCTGTCATACGTACATTTAAACACTTCCATTCCATTCAAAAAATTATGAAAAATGGTTTTAGGTCCAATTTAATCATGAGCTGTGGTCATAACGATAAAAGAGAGTGTATGTACTCAATATATTTTATTTCTCCTAGAATGTGCAACAAATAAGGTATAGAGCATATTAAGATTTGTATTCACAGAGAAAAAACAAGGGACTGTTGCAAATATACAGACAAGAGCAGGGGTAATTATGTGGACAATACATTTAACGCACACATGACAAAATGAAAACAAAACGCCCTTCCATGATGTCTTTAACGAATGTTAACAGCTATCATGGCCGAACAGTTAGCTTATTTACCATTAGCTAGCGCTGAGATGACGCTACACTGGGACGACAGTTTGCTAAAGTAAATAAGTAACATCTTAAAATTCCGCTTTGCTCTGCCAGAAACACAATAGCTTTGTCAGCAGATGCAGCTAGTTAGTTGATGATGGGACATGAGGAAGTATGGCTGTGTCAGCTGATGTGCTAACGTGCAGCTAGCTTACTTTGTGCGCAGAAGTTGATTAGGTAGCCTGCAAAGCACCCTATGAGCTCGTTATTTTCAACCTTAAATATTACGCGTGAACCATGGCAATACGTATACGGAGTACAGATCTATGCAATATACGCTATATTGTCTCACTCACGTTTGGCTAGCTAATGCAGCTTTCTGTGGCAACCGGTGCTGCTGCTAACAGCTAACGCACTGAAGTTGGCGTTACTTTTGCAGTTAGGCTGCTAGCTAACAGAGCAAATGAGGTAGCATCACTTTTTTGTCATTTTATGCATCGTCCATCCCATGCAGTATAACACCTTTGAATTGATCTCACCTGTTTCTGTACGAAGTAGACATGTCTGGGAAAAGCCGTGTTGATTTCCATTAACTGTTACCAAAGATGACTAACTTGTCTAGAGGGAAATCCCACGATCACTTCCGTCTCTTTCACAACAAAACTGCTTGGAGCAGACAGCGACAGGTTTGACTTGATCGAGAGTTCATGTGAGTGTCCAACACTGCACATCAGTAGGCTTCATTT
This sequence comes from Neoniphon sammara, assembly GCA_900302535.1. Taxonomy (NCBI): domain Eukaryota; kingdom Metazoa; phylum Chordata; class Actinopteri; order Holocentriformes; family Holocentridae; genus Neoniphon; species Neoniphon sammara. The sequence continues at coordinate 15,142 of OMKZ01049657.1, read as the reverse complement.
TACGCAAGGATTAGTTTATTTATTAACCTTGATTACTAGCTAATTGGACTGATGTTCGTAATAAGATGTTATTTGCTAGGAGTTTTAAACTAAATGGAAGAGAACTTTGAACAGAAAAATATCCACACATTTTTCTTGTTTACTGACTAACCAACCAAAACAAACGCAAGTCAGACTTAAAATTTAACAATTTAACTATTACTGTCGATTACGCGATAGATTATTTATTGATCATTGTCTACAATAGCACATTAGTGAGCGGATTTCTCCTCCTCCTTCTTCTCTTCTTCTTCTTCTTCTTCTGCTGCGTCTTCTTCTTCTTTATTTTTAATAGCGGTTGGCATCCAGTCTTGTTGCATTACCGCCTTCTTCTGCTTCTGCCATTTATATCCCCTTCTATCCACTTTTCTCAGTTCCTCCATCAAGTTCTGCCTTTCTCTCTAATAGCCTACCTCCTGCAAGTCATAATGGTAGTTTCCGCACTCCTCTTTTTAAGAATAGACCAATCACATAAACCTGAGGGATGTTTCCTAATGACTTCTTCTTCTTCTTCTTCTTCTTCTTCTTCTTGTTCTTCTTCTTCTTCTTCTTCTTCTTCTTCTTCAGCTATTATTGACTGTGTAAGAATAATTTTAATGTTATTGCAATTAAAAAATGGAAAACTTATATTATTCTCAGGTGTAGAATACAGTCAGTACATGAAGGTTAAACAATATGAATGTCCTCCCCAGTTTCCCTCTGGGGATGAATTAAGTACCTATATCTTATCTTAATAATAATGATAATAATAATAATAATAAAAACAACAACAACAATAACAAAGACTATTTAATCCATGGTTGAATTCATGATTGGCTATTGCGGCATTGCCCCAGAACTGACCCAAATATTTGGTCCACCATTTGCCCAGTGGGCCAAATTGCCTTGAATTCATTTTTAAACCTGTTTAGCACTTCCATATATGTTCACCTTCAACAGTAGTGTCTACAAAATCAATTGAGAAACCCAGGCACTGATACGTGAAATTTGAGGTGCAGTTGTGACATCTTGTGGCTGCTGGTATATCTTGCAGTGGCAGAGTGTCCCATGGCCTGCAATTTTATTGGAAAAGGATGAAGTCTTAGTATATCTCCAAATAGAAAAATATGGGTTTAATCTCAGTGTTACAATAGGTACAGAAGATACAGAAATTGTGAATGATGGGTAATGCAATTAGCATGTATTGCTTTATCCATTTAGACTTATGCCATGGGTGGTGGGTATGCATTTTTTATGTTGTCATTTTTACTATTTTTTCATCGTAGCCGTACCAGTATGACATGGCGGAGTACAACTGGAAGAGAGTCCTTTGACGGATTATGGGGTCAACAAAATCAATGTTGTTCCTCTGGGGGTCATATACGCACAGCAACATTGTGAAGGTTGAACTGTTTGAGTTATCATGTTTGCAAACTGAAAGTTTATCTAGTTTATCTAGTTGGCATTTCTCAATCTCCTGCAGGGAGGGAATATCTGGGGCCCTAGGATAACAGTCCACACTAGGTATATGTTGCCTGGGGTTGATGGTTGACATGACACCTCTAAATAAATAAATAGAAATAATAATTAAAAAAAAAACTTGGCATTAAGTTGTGAATTACTGACAAGTGTAAACTAAATTGTAGGCTGTGTGTAATGGAATATGTCTCTTTTATCTTTTACTATTCTCAGGCAATATATAATAAAAAAAAAAAAAATTGCCATTGCATCAACATACAACACTGATCCCTCAACTTCATTGCAAAATTACATTCAGTAAAATATCATTAGCCAAGATGCCTAATCACAAAAGTAGTCGAGGAGGTTAAGGCTCCTGGTGAAGATGCTCAGTCAGTTGTAGCTGACCATTACTTACCTTGTTACCTTACACAGAAAAAATACATCATCATTTGTCTAAAGCACAACAGCATGTTTGAAATATCAAATGTACCCCGGTGGATCGACTGTGTAGAA
>OMKZ01049657.1:0-10141 GCA_900302535.1 Neoniphon sammara | reverse complement strand
TTGACACACTGCATAAATTACAGTGATCGGATATTGTAAAATTGGCAATGTTTCAATGTGTCACAGAGAAGTAACTGTATGCGTGAACTATAACGTGATAACGTAGTTGTAATGGTTATGCGTGAACAACACTACGCAAGTGTCCTAGTCTGGTGTTTCATATTTGTTGGACTGAATTTATTTTTTCAACTTCTTTTTGCGAGTGTTTTAGGACTGTTACATCCTAATAAATGCGGGTACTGTTACTTTCTTTCAGTTACAAATCCTCTGAGCACAGTTACAATACTTTATAGTAAAATTTAGCTCCGTGGAAGAGGAGGAATAATAAATATAGGAGAAGGAGGGGGGAGGAGTCTGTTTGTTGACATCCGACGAAAACGAAAAGCAGATGAGTGAAGACTTGTGGAAAAAATTAAAATTAATCGCCCTCATCAAGACACCTAGCCTTGGCGAAAGCTAAGGTACAGCACTGACTGATGAGCTATGCCTCCTACACCGTTGACCACTGTATTTAGTCTGCATTTCCATATAGAGTTGCTAGCTAGCCCCACTAGCTAACGTAATAGCAGGAAAGTCATCGTTAGCTGCAAGCTAATTTATACGATGTTAGGCACTGATGACATCGTATCGGCAAGTTAAGGCTTAACTTATAAGAACAAGTGTTGGTCTTCGTTATTCTAGGTTGCTCTCGGTGGATAGGCTAACAGCATTTGTCTGTTTAAGATAAGGTAGCGATAATGTTGTTAAAGTCATTTGTTTCTACAGTCTAGTTAGCTAGCTTGCTAATGTTAAGTTAATAACAGTGTTGTGTCTCCCCCAGGATTGTTTGCTATGTGGCTACCTAACCAACTAGTAGTGGTTACCAAGCTAAAGACTGAACAAGCTAGGTTACTCGCGTCAGATTTTCTGCAGGTCTGATTCAGTATAACTGGCAGAAATATTAGCCAAAATCATTTGAAAGCGCTTTGTTATTAAATCTGAAACACGTTGTTGCAAAGTAGCTAACGCTAGTTGCTAACAGGAGCCATCCATAGGCATGACAGCTAACTTAGCTAAGTATGCAGACCTCACTCTGCAATGTCTGCAAAGTGCTGATCACCGAAATGTAAAGACAGGATCAGTTCACAACACTGACAGGCCCATTTTTAACAATAGTACGTCTTTCGGTTTGATCTGGGAGAGCCTGAAGCTGGTATATTAATTGCGAGCCTGAGGAGCACAGATGTCTTCTCCCACAGTGTCTGTAATCTTTTGTTTTACCTTTACTTATGAAGTGCAATTAATTTATTTCATTCTGACATTAAATATTCAATACATAGTCTAATGTGCATTTTTTTTAATTGAACCAGGAAATGTCACAGAGATTTGCAACTCTTTTCTGGTGAACCCCCAACAAGAGGGTAGCATACAAAACGTTTCACATAAAAAAAAAACATTACATATTAACCTAAAACATTGCCTACATGAATAACAGCAATGAACTGAATGCAAAAAAAGAGGTTGAAAATGAACCAGAAGCTTATGGAAGTATTGATAAAAACAATGATTGATTGCATCTTGTCCAATCAAATAGATATTACTATGTCCTTAAATCATCAGTTCCAATTACATAGGTAATCTCCAGATCTTGTTTGTTGTGTGTGTTCAAGAGTATGGGCAGCTTAGCTAAATGAATGCTTCACAAATGCAGTGGCAAGTGGCAAGGGCCCCTTGACCCTTAAGTAAACATGTTGTTTCTTGCTAAGCTGTGAGTTTGTCAATGCACAACTCCTAAGGTCCCCTGCCCTGCTCTGTCTTTGATCTGAGCCAGAGAAGGAGAGGCTAATATGGCAGCAAAAGCAGGAGACAACCCTGACAGCCTCATGACTCTGGCAACAGCCTTCTGTCTGAGGAACCTCAGGAAGACCATGTGCTACCAGGGATACAGGAACAAACTCTGTCTGCGCTCTGACATCTTCCTGCCCAGTGAGATCTGTGACAAGTTGTTCAACACGTACGTAACAGAATTACTCACATTAAAGGAATACTCTAATGTTTTGGTCAAAATACTCTTTTTCTGACTTACCCAGACTGAGACAAGATGTTCGATACCATTTCCCACTCTGTATGCCCACTGGTTCAGTTTCTATGGGTAGCATTTTGTGTTAGCTTAGCATAAAGACTTGAAGTCTACAAGAGTCACTAGCCTAGCTCTGTCAAAGTGAAAAAATAAGCCTTACCGCAACTCTGAAGCATTTTCGGAAAAGTTAAATGGCAGGAACTACAGATGGTAGGAACTATGATCTGAGATCTGTGAGATCTAACTTCTCCTAAAATGACTCGTTTTTTAAAAAAAATTCCCAGATGTGGATTTCAAATACACGATACAATGTGTAAAAAAGACAGCTTCAGAGTTGCTGAAAGGTTTTTTTTTCACTAGGCTAATGACTTCAAGTCTTTATGCTAAGCTAACATGAAACGCTACTCATTAGAACCAAAGCAGTGGATGTACAGAAGTGAAAATGGTATCAAACATCTTGTCTCACTCTGGGTAAGTTGGAAAAAGGGTATTTTGCCCAAAACATTGGAGTATTCCTTTAATTTCTGTATTTACTTATTCTGCTGATAATGTTTTCATCAAAATGCCCTGTGTTGATTGTTTAGATTTAGAGTTAAAGGTTGTATGTGAAATGCATACCCCTTACTGCTTGTAATCTTTGCTCCTTGTAAAATCAGTTGTCAGCAATCTCTGAATTGCTGCTGAAGTTGCTTCCCATTACACATAATGGCATTATGTTTTTTTTAAACAGGTATATGGAGTTGGTTCACACAGACAGTAATTTTGAACCGCAGGAGAGCTTCTTCCAGCTATTCTCAGACCCCCGAAGCACCAGACTGACAAGGGTACAGTTGAGAGAGGACTTTATGCGTGACAGGGATCTGGAAGCCATTAGAAAACAGGTGGGATGTCATAAGTCAGTACACCACAGCCTAACTGCACAGTCAGGTGACAATATGTGTAAAACATTTTCAGATCATTTTCATTTTTTTAGTGCACATACAATACCTCACTCTTACAGTTCTACCAAAAACACTGGACACTCAGGGACCTTAAAAGTCATCACCACTTCATCACCACTTTGAGTTGGAAAACCTTGTCTAAAAATACTTAAACACATCCATATGCAAGGAAAGCAGATTCAGGCAATAGCATTTCGTTTTGTGGGTCAGATCATTTCTTTCCCTGATTTGCAATTTTTGATATCCAGACCTTGGAAAACCTGTCAGGTGGTAAAAGGGATCCCTAGGACCTCAAAGTTGTAAATGCTGAAAAGTGGATGGACTTAAAGTATGTGACATCGTATTTTCAAAACAGGTGCAACCCACCATGTTTTGGCTACTGAATTATTTTTTATAATTTGTCACATATGAAAACTTTACCACCACTTTCCTCTTCTCACCAATCTGTCCCAATCCCTGAGCGCCTCTTCTACCCTGCACGTCATACTCGCTAACCCTAACCCAGAAAGCGAGTATGTCCTTTTGGCACAAGTAATCGGATTTCTAATTTAATGATCTTCTGTTGAGGATAATCTGGTGATCATATTCCTTTTATTACTTCTGAAAGCCATAATTTGCATGTGGTGCAATAACAGCAGCATGCTCTGTTTTTCACCTATGCGATGCACAAATGTTTGTAATCACACTGCTTTTGTGAGTAATGATTTGTGAAAACAATTTGCTTTGTAATGGTAGTCCAGCGCCTACCATTACAGGACAAGTTTTGCAGAATGATGCAGGGGTTACAACAATCAGTGGAAAAAAGAAAATTAGTTTGTACAGGCTGCAAATAAATAAGGCCTGTAAAGACTTTTAGTTTATGTAAAAGTTTCATTTATGTAGAAGTTTCATTCAGCATCATTTGCTCAGTGATAATCCAGTCATCATAATGATGATCCAGTGCACCATTACTTGGATTAGTTTTTAAAGCCTCAATCTTCAATCTGTGAGTCAAAGTTTCAAAATGGTATGCTTAGATCTGCACGGTAACTATTCACTTTGTTCATCCTACCAGGACTTGATTGAGCTCCACCTCACCTACTGCAACAGCCTATCAGCACGCAGCTTGAAAACACTGACCTGCTTCCGCGAGACCTTGGTCTCTCTCTGTCTCTTTGGCTGCAGCCATATCTTCTACAGGAAGGGGGCTGCTCCACTTGCCTGCACTGAAGATAGCGAGGAAGATGAGGAGGAGGGCCCTGCATCTAGGCACGCATTAGAGAGAGACTTCAGTTTCCAGGGGTTCAACCGCCTCAGGTTGCTCAAATTGGGAGGGCTGCCTGAGGAGGTGGATGCCGAGACCCTTCTCAAACCCCTGCAGTCCCTCACCTCACTAGACCTGTCTGGTGTACAGTTGCCAAGAACAGCTTTTTTGACCCAGTGGAAAGACAGACTGGCCTCTCTTGTTCTCTACAATGTGGACCTGTCAGAGGAGTTGGTGAATACTGTGGTGGAGCTGGGCAATCTCAGGTAAGGTGGGAAGGATTAAATGCTTGTGCTTCCACCTGTTTATTGTGGTCAGTATGTTCTTAATTAATGTTCTAGTACCCCATCCTCATCTACATTTCCAGTTGAGGAAATGACACAGTGGGTATAGTAGGGCTTAGGCTTGCATAGACTTTTCTGTTTATGTAAATGATAATTATGTCTTGGAAAACCCTGCTGCAGGCATTACCACACTTCACTGTTTCATTATTACTTCTGATACAGTTACCAGGTTACGGGAACACTAGAAAACCTTTCACACATAAAACATTGCTTTCGGTTTCCCCTGTTCGCACTATTAGCTACTGTCCATAAAATTTCCAAGTAGAAGGCAAATGACATGACGATTCCAGCTAGGTTGGATGTCTGAAGATTCTTATTCATCCAGGTCATGGTACTTCAAAGTGCTATGCAAAGGCAGCTTTTTAGAACCCCAAGCAAGTCCAGTTGCCTTTGTACAGTACCTAAAAGCTAGGTTGGATGTTGCATTTGAGGTACATGTCTGAGTCTGTCCAATTTCAATACCTTTTTTGATTTGAAGACAAAAAAATGAGCCTGTTTCAAGCTTTCAAGTGTACAAAGAAACATTTGCTTCAAAGAAATGCTTGCTGTAAGCAAGTTGCAGCATTTAATACGCCACAGTCGTTTGTGATTTTGTTTTTTGCTCGTGTTGTCTGAAATTGTATTACAAAAGACATGACTTGCCGCATGTTTGACACAGGAATCTCATGGCTTTTATTCACACTAGTGTTGTTAAAGGAACGTCTCTAGAATGTTACTAAATCTTGAGGGGGCAACTTGCTGAATCAACTTTTCTGGGATGGCAGCACTGGTGTGTGTCCCATACTAAGGCTGTACCTTGGTAGCCCACCCAGAAAGATTTATTTCTGCTAATGAACACTTTTTAAACATATTTTTATAACATATTTAAAAACTAGAAAATGCACTCAGTAGAGTACAGACCTCAGCCAAGGAGACCGATCCGATATTCGCCTTATTCACCTTGCCACCATCTTTGGTTAACATTGACTGCCATAACCGCCCATCCCTAATAAACAGTAACTTGCCACTTTTAAATCGGAGAAGTATAAAACTATCCAGCAGTCAGAAAGTTAACAGGAGTGCAGTGCAGAGACTTGCATATTACCTCTTCACTAGTTTGATTCCACTGGACGCACCGCTCAGTTTAGGTCAGGAAAAATACCTAATCAATCGATAATCCACAAGAGACCGTGATAGAGGTAATGTTAGTCCCAAAGCATAAACTGCTGTATATAGCTGTACATTGACCTACAGCTAGAGAAAGAAACCTGCTCAATTCACCTTATACAATAATTTGTGTAAGTTATAAGTGCTGGGTAACTGAGGGATAGTACGCAGTCACTGTAAAATGTCTAATATTTTTTAAAACAAATGCATGAGCACTCCCTGAAAAATTGGAATGTGTATTTGATTTTTTAAAAAATGTTGATTTCTTGCACCCCTTGGGTCTTCTGGTCTTTATGACAGGAGCTCCTCCAAAGGCCCAAAGTTACTCCTAATTTTCTTACGACTGCCTCAACATTGGTGGACAGTACCCTGTTCATTCGGAATCAATTTAGCATGAAGCTGGGCTGAACATGACTATTTCTCATTTGGTTTCTTTGAGTTGTAGAAAAATCTGTGACTGCCAATACTTTGTGAGAGTGGTCTAGACAATATCACTCGGGTTTATGGACAGGTCTATTAACAGCATCCCTGACTCCAATCCAGCATTTCAGGCAATCCAGAAAAAATTGTAAAAGAATTAAAATGATTACCTTGTCTTTACTGCTAAAAGAGGGTCTGAGAAGAGCAGTCTCTTTTCTGGGAAGTGCTCTAAATGCGTTGTGGATTTTCTAATACATGTTTTTTTATGTATAGACTCATATTAAGGTTGCTAGAGTTGGGGTTAAATTGTCCTGTAGTTTCCATCACACAGAGGGGTCCAAGCCAGGTTTCTTGTGAAGAAGCTTGAACACACTGCATGTTTAAAACTGGAGGGGAAAGTTTCAGAGCCCACACAGGCCACAAAATACCCCTTTTCCGACTTATCCAGCCTGAGACAAGCTGTTCGATACCATTTTCACCTCTGTATGTCCACTGGTTTGGTTCCTATGGGTAGCATTTTGTGTTAGCTTAGCATAAAGACTTGAAGTCTACAGGAGTAATTAGCCTAGCTCCGTCAAAGTGAAAAAAATTAAACTTAAAACTTGAAACTCTTGGATTTTTTTTTAAATTACCAAAACTCCAAGCTGTCACAGTCTGCACAAGTGCCGCCACTGGTTTGAGCCATGTTGACGCTGAGGACTCACTATCTACGAAATGAATTGAATCGAATTGAATATAACATAGCTCTATTGATTTATGTTGGGATAGGCTCCAGTACCCTCGTGACCCTGATAAGGAATAAGTGAATATAGAAAATTGAGGGTTGGATGGATGGCTTATGCTAAAGGTATAGATTTGTCTTGTCTTTGAATAAGTGGATTGAAAACTGCTACTCTACCATAAAGGCTGCAGTCTGCCATGTATCTTTTGACTGTGCTTTTACTAAGAAGTTCTTTGTTCAGTTGGCTTTGCAGATGCTGGTTTGTCTTGTAAAGATGTTAACTTGATAAACTGGTCTTGAGATGGTCTGGCCACCTTAAGTCTGCCTGGTCTCTCTTTGGATGAAAATGACTTGATTGTGAAAATGTTGAAGTATACAGCATGCGTTGTACAGCCCCCTTGGAAACTTCCAGTTTAGCTGCAGTTTGGTGTTGGAATTGTTTGCCTGCACTCAGCTGCAGTTGCGCTGAACTTTCACTAAGCTCTTTTGATATTGTTATGAAATTTAAAGCACTAGCAATAGTGACAGTAACAGAAGACTATATTCATTCAGTCAATACTTTGTACATGGTGTTACAATTTGAGAAAACCTTAAACAGTGTACAAGATGTTCAGATATATTTCACTTTCATACAAATATTTCTCAGATCTGTTTGTATCAGTTTTAAATAATACATTCAGAAGTATCAGCTGAGTAAAAAATTGCATCAGCTTTTGATAAATAATGAATACAGTTATTGATAAGCGACTCAGACCTTTGGACCCCATTGTATATTGCTATATTAATTTATCTATATTAATTTGTATAGGAGGATGTAGGGATTAGTAGATGTTGTTTCTAAAATGTTCCCAAAATTAGGTATGATTGCAGCACAGGTTCTGTCAGGGTTTTTCCAATCAAGACAATCCTGGAAAAGTCATGAAATTTGAAAAAGTGCTTTCAGGCCTTGAACTATTTTGGAAATACTGAACTATCCCTAAAGTTCTGAAAAGGGAAATTTTTGAGTACCTTTGAGTACCAGTCGTAACCTTGACACGTCGAGCAAAAACACAGGAACAGAGAACATTTGAGAGATTTTTATTTCCTTAAAATCAGCTCTCCTATCATTCCAGGAAACCAGCCAGTCAGAATCAATAGACAGGGTGGTTGCTATGAGATGTATTTTATTTGTCTTACAATTTCACCTGCTAGTTGTAAAAGTTGTCTTACTCGTTACACCACAGAAATACAGTCATGGAATTTTGATATGTAGTCAATGACAAGTCATGGAAAAGTTTTGGCTTTAATTTGAAAATAAGCGTAGAATTCTGTACTGTACATAAGATGAAAAAAATGTCAGCGGGTACCACATATGCACACTCACTCCAAAACCTTTTCCACAGAGGGTAGGTCCGCAAGTTATTTATTTCATTGATGTGCATATGAGAGAACGTGCACATATTTAGTGTAAGCTGTTCACATGATCATTATCAGATTTACACATAGACAGGTATAGTTTGCAGGCGTGCTGTGTATAGTAAAAATCACACATCTGTTCCACGGCATAAGCAAAACGGGCCAGGAGTGGCAACAATGTACCAACAGGTCCAGTAGCATTTTTTGGAACAATTCCAACATGCTTGTTTGGTGATTTCATTGGTTTTGTTATGCCAAATAATACATCATGTCTTATTTTTTATACTCTTCCTCATATTTTGACTTTGGCACTAGTAGTCTGTGATAAAAAAAAGAACCTAAATAGCTGAATCCTCAGTCTCTTATTTTGCTGTGCAAATGGAGTTCCTTATATGTGCCTCAAATAACTAGATGTGCTGTCGGTGAACGGCAGCAGAGTACATCTTTGGAGTTTGGCTTGATGGTGGCACTACCCGAAAGGTACTGCAGTCAGAAAAATCAGTGGGGTTATAATGCTTGTTGTCATGAATGTGCACAGCTTATCTGAAGAGATTTAAAGAAACAGTTTTCAAGTTAAAATTCAAGTTAAAAGGCTGCTGCTCTGGCATTGTGGGAAGATGGTGCCTGTGTTTGGCCGTGCCTCTGCTGCATTGCTCTCTCGCATTTTTGTGATTTTTTCCTGTGATATATTTTGCCTTGTCAACCTTTTCAAGTGCTAGCTCAGTCGCAGCTGTTATTAAATATGACCGAGACACGCTTTTCCGAATCAAGGGACAGATGGAAAACTTTTGTGTTACCTGGGCCAGGTATGCAGAGTATTTCCCCCCTAAACTAGAATGCTCCACGTCATCGCCGCAGTACCTGCTGCTAGACTGGCGTCGTAGCAGAAGGAAGCGGGGATCCAGGGCCGGCGTTCAGGTCAGGCTGAGGAAGTGGCGATCCCGTGGATTAGCATCTTGGTCGAGCGGGTTTGGAGCTCCTGTGAGAGAGCGGTGCTTGAGACCGGTTCCAGCCTGTGGGCCGGATTGGGTCGCGACTCCTACATCAACGCCTGAGTGGAACATCTCAGACCGGATTTTCCCAGCCCGGTGCGTCCGCATTCCTACTCCCCGCGAGCGTGCCCTGCGTCTGGTGGCTACCTGTCAGGTGGACTATGCCATCCAGTCACCTCGCCAGGAGCCAGGCCAGCGCGCATTACGCACACGGATAGCCCTGCCAACACACGCTCTATTGTGAACAAGGCTTTTGCCCTGAGTGACCTTTTCATAAAGGAGAAATTGGATTTCTTGTGCCTCATGAAGACTTGGCAGTGGGAGAATGAGTATGTTCATTTTAAAGAACTGTGCCCTCCGGACTGCTACATTTTTGGGACACCTTGCCTCGCGCGCTGTGGAGGCGGACTGGCGCTCGTCTACCGGGACTCTTTCTGCTGCAGAGTGATGGACACCGACTCGTTCAACTCCTTCAAGCTTCAGATGTGTAAAGTTGGAAATGCACACTCCTTTCACTGTGTTTTAGTGTACCGTCCTCCTGGTCCTGCCCGGTTGTTTCTTGAAGAGTTTACTGAGTTTCTGTCATCAACTATCAAACTGGAGAGCGTGTTAATCCTTGGGGATTTTAACCTCCACATTGATGATCCATCTTGTCCTATGGCAGCAGAACTGTTAACTCTCATGGACTCCTTTGATTTTATCCAGCACGTTTCTGGCCCTACTCAAGTTAAAGGTTACACTTTAGATTTGGTTTTTTCTTTCGGTCTAAATATTGACCAAATGAGTGTGGAAGATTTTCAAATAAGTGACCACTGTTGCATTTTATTTAACTTGTCTTTCATGTTACCGCCTTCTTCTTGCAATGTGGAAAGGCAGAGAC
>OMKZ01049655.1:9333-23082 GCA_900302535.1 Neoniphon sammara | reverse complement strand
CACACACACACACACACACACACACACACACACACACACACACACACACACACACATCAGTAGTGTGAAAGGTCCACAGAGGGTTTTCGCCTGCCTATTAAGGTCTGGACACTCAATTCTATTTTCTGACCAATTAAAGACTAATTTCTAATATTGAAACAATTTCCACTAAACTGCATCTAAATGACTTTCAATGAGGCTCTTTCCATGCAGAGGGCTCTAATATGGGCTCCATTAGCCTTATGTTCCTTCAGAAGTCTTCTCGTCATCATCAGCCCCGTTTCCCTGTGCAGTGCAGCTGCCAACACTGATGAGTTTACCAACTAAACCTGTCTGGAAGCCAAGGGAAAACCTGGACTTCATTGTGCAGAGAGCTCCTAATTTCTGCCTGGCTGAGTCATGTTCGAAGCTGTTGCAAAATACCACATAAATGTCCATCTGTGATCACGTAACAGCTCATTGAAATATTAATGAACATTATTACCCACACTCGTTTTTCCTGCAGCCACTCTGCTTTCAGCTACCAGTTTGTTCAGCCACCATTCAAGAAGCATACGATATTGATTATAAATGTTCCTTCCTTTTGAATGAGCGCACCTTGAGGTTGGTCTCTCCATCGAGGCTGGCGGTGGTGATGTGACAGGTGCCGTCCGAGCGGTCCGACGACAGCAACACCAGGTCAGCTGGGAACGTCTCATCTTTGGCCACACGAACTATGTCCCCCACCTAGACAGACACACAAATCTCTCAAATATATTTTTATTTTATTCTTTTTTCCCCCTCAAAAGTTAGATTATACTTACTAATTCAGTTCATGTTTAGTTTTCAGTGTGGCTGTTGTAGTTTAGTTTTAATATTATTCCCTTTCCTTTATGACCAAATTAGGGAAACATGGCAGCTGTTAAAAACATGTTTAGAAAGTAAACTTCATGTTTAGAAAGTATGTTATTGATCCCTTAAGTTGCTCTGTTTAATCTGGACATACCTTTACCTCCATAAGTCTGAACAAGAGAATAAATAACAACTAATTCCAAATAACTATAAAGGTCAGTATCACATCTCAAGATCAATTTTCATCACTCTGCCTGTGTTAACGGCATCTTCTTCAACAAGCTTTAACATTTTGACTTCCTTCTACTAGCAAGTCTGAGATTTACTGAAAATGGTGCAGTAAACTAAACATCCTGCCAGCAAGAATGCCTCAATGGTGAGAGCAGAAAGAAGAGAATGGCAAGATTTACTGAAGCTGTGGACCACAAGTATGCAAACAGATCAATAACCGCTGACGACATCAGTGGTGTTGAGAAGGTGGGCTCCACGCTGGATTCAGCTTCTATCAACTGAGAGCAAGAACAGTGGAATAAACATTGTCTACTCCAATGAATCCCCACTTTTGTTGTGACATGCAGATGGTTGCATCAGAATTTAATATAAACAGTGTTAATCCACTGATAGCACAGACTGGTCATAATGGTGTAATGATGTGGGGAAATGTTTTTGGAGCAAATAGTCAGCTGAAGAACATTTGCTGACCAGGTGCATCTCTTCACGGCCACAGTTTAGCCTTTTTCAAATAAAATCACCCAACAAGATATTTCAGACATCATTGCAAGCTGTTACCAAACATGACGGGGACTTTAGCTCAGGCCAGAGATTTCAACACAATAGCAATGCCTCTGGGATGAGGTGGAGCAGGATGTTTGCAGTATGAATGATCAGCATGGACCGAGGATCCCTGTGGAACGTTTCAAACACCTTGCTGAATCCACACCTAAAAACCTTTGGGCTGCTCTGGAGGCAAAGACCCGTCTTACCGTGTCCCAGCTGGCTGTACCTAACAAAACAGCAACTCAGTGTATACTTCCTGCCATAATCTGAAATATTATTTACGTTTCTTGGGATCTTTTTTTTAACTGTGAACCAGTAACTCAGTGACAAGTGGGTGATCAATTAACTTTTATGGTGAGTGAGAGCATTAAAATCCCCTTTTTCTGACTTACCCAGATTGAGACAAGATGGTTGATACCATTTTCACCTCTATATGTTCACTGCTTCGGTTCCTATGGGTAGCATTTGTGTTAGCTTAGCATAAAGACTAGCATAAAGCTAGTCATTAGCCTAGCTCTGTCAAAGTGATAAAAAATAAACCTTACAGCAACTCCGAAGCTGTCTCATTTACACAGTGTGTCATGTGTATTTTAAATAGATCCCTTGGAATTTAAAAAAACAAAAACAAAACAAAAAAAAAACAAAAAACAAACAAAACAAAACAAAAAACAAGAGTTGTTTTAGGAGAAGTTAGATAGGAACTGTAGGTGATAGGAACTGTAGTTATTCAGTGGTTAGTTCCTACCATCTAACTTCTCCTAAAACAAATCTTGTTTTTCAAAAAAATCCCAAGAAATGTATTTCATTACTGGGTAACACATGATACATTATGTAAATAAGACAGCTTCAGAGCTGCTGAGTTGTATTTTTTCACTTTGACAGAGCTAGGCTAATGACTCCTGTAATCCATGAGTCTTTATGCTAAGCTATCACGAACCATAGGAACCAAACCAGTGGAGGTAGAAAGGTGGAAATGGTATCAAACATCTTGTCTCAGTCTGGGTAAGTCGGAAAAAGGGTATTTTGTGCAAAAAGTTGGAGTATTCCTTTAAAGAACGCAAAGAATGTTTATTCCAAATGGCCATGCTTGAAAGGTCATTTGGTTGGTACATTTGCGATGAAGTTGTAGAACAAGTGAATGCAGTCATGGAAATGATCCGCAGTACTTTACGTAAGACTCGGGAGGCCAATGTGTTTCTGTGACAAATGCAGAATTTCACAGAACATTCCAGTGACATTTGTGCTGAACATTACAATTTTGACAGTTTCTATAATCTTCACATAGGAAGCGGTGTCTTTTTCAGTAACATTATCTTCTTTTAGATGCACCACAAGAGAACATCCTAATACACCAGGATTCTCCCTCTCTTATTCTACAGAAATAACATTGGCCCTGGGAATGTAACACCTAAGCTATAGCTGTTTAAGAGCTGCTGAAACCTATCTATAGGTACAACATGGTATGTACAGGTTTTTATCCCTTTAACAAAGGTAATGCAGGTGAAGATTTCTGTTAAACTTCCTCTGCACATTTTTGATTTGGTCTAATCAGCATCATGACAGCATTTTTAGGGATGAAGGTGGAGCTGTTGTTATTTTACCCTGATGTTCTTGGATCTTGTCTGGACCAGACTTCCACTGCGAACCACAAACACCGGAGCCCCGTTCACCTCATTGTCCGCTTTGTGTCTCAACCAATCCTCATAGCCCTAGGAGAGAAATCAGCCAATAACCAATCAAATACAGTGACTGACAGTTACTTCAGTCAATTATGACAGTTCCGGGAAGCAGATCGATAACCGAACAAACATGATGACAGACGGCTGTCTCAACTAATCGATCAACTAAAGTAGCTGACAGCTGTTTATGTAAATCCAGATTTACTTTTCATATGAATACCAAGTACATCATTGTTTGAAGAATGAATCAAAAATCCTTTAAATTGTGGTATATTTCATATATTAAATCCCCCAACTGATGGTTGGAAATTTACAATGAAGGGTCAAGTTTTCTAAACAGACCTTGACTTAATTCAAAGGATTAAAACTAAAATGAGCACAAGCAAGATAGATACTAGGAGCCGGTTTACTATAGCAAATCCAGGTTTAATCGTGTTTGTCAGTTCCTCATTTTCATCCCCACTGAGAGGAAGTTAACGGGTGTGTACTCTCACCTGTTTGATGGCAGTTACTGTGATGACAAAGAAGAGAGGCAAACCGCTGGTGACTGGAGAAGTTGGGGTGTCTATCATCAACTACAGAGACAAAGACAAAGATGAGAGGGTGGAAAGGATAGATTCAGACGTTTAGTGCAGAGAAAAATTAGGAGAGATCCCGTCAGAGGGCATGTGTCGAGAGAAAACAAGTTAAAGAGAGACCGTGGCAGATATGTCAAACAGGAAACCTCAAAAGCATCACTTTGTTTTTATAACTTCCCTCATAAGGTTAACTGACAGTCCAAAACAACTCACAGACACATTACTCACATTACTCACAGACACATTACAAAGTCAAAACCAAGCACAACACAAATGTCTCCACTTTCCAAATCTCAGATGAAACCATCTGAAACCACTCGTTTAGAAAGTTTTGATACTGAGTGGTTTAGGACTTTAGAAGCCAACACTATTGAGATTCAAGAATAAAGGAAGCCAAGGCAACCTTTTATGTGTGAAATGTAAAAAATGCCTTTACACTGCTATGAGTATTTTCAAATTTTCTTTGAACCTTGACTTCAACAAGAATCTTACAAACAGCATAAAACAAGAACACACACAGGTATCCCCTCGTCATCCACTGCAGTCATTCAGTCTTTACTTGGTAGAACTAAATTTCTTTGCTTAATACTACAAGCCAGAAGTCCAGTTATTGGCTGCAACTGAAACCATAAAGCAAGCTAAAGAAGTTTTCTGCATAGCTGAATGGTTGAGGTCATCCATGTATGGAGCTATCGCTGTTTCACTTCTTTTTTATGTATTTTGTTTAACCTTTAGCCACAAAGAGATGAACATGTCCTTTTCAAGAGTGCCAGGGCCATGAAGGCAGCAAGTAAAAAGCTACAAATTCAACCAGGCAGTTCAGTAAAGTACATGCACCAAAAATGTATTTTAACATCCGAACTCACAGCAGCAGCAAAGAATAGAGCAAACAATTTCAGGTCAACAGGAGTGCATGTTTGTTAATAACTTAGGAAGAGGTGCTACCATTACTGATGGGATGATGTACTCTCTGATATGATCTGATATGCAACATGGGCTTCACGATTTGATACAACCACGGTAGAACTGTAATGAATAAAAATCCAATGACCACAAAGTACGGCCACAAATGTTTCTAGCAATCGATATCAACTTTCTAGAATGTAAATTAAAAAATAATGATATTTACAAAGTGCACATATAATTTTAAAGGACAGCTTATGAAACTATGATGGGTAAGCCATCTCATTTGGGATTACTACAGCAGAATAAAATGTCGCTCATATGATTATTCATTTTTCTGCCCCAACAGTACTGTCGCATTTCTGTACTGCAATATGTATTCCATATAATGTCACATCTCTGCTGTAATTAACATGACAGAATGGAGGAGGTTTCACACTCATTTCAGATGTACTGCTGGATAATGATAAGGCAAAGTCTTTTCTAAACTTGTGGTTTGATTTTGGCAATGAGACTCCTCCTTTTCTTCCCCTGTGTTCACACAGGTAAGTTTTGGATCCATCTAGGAATGACTCAACAGGCTTTATAAGACAACATCACATTCACAGTCTGAGATGAAAAGCACTCTTCCCTTCAAAGACTTGAGGTTAACTTGACTTTTGTTTCACTGACGTTGAGTGGGTGAGACGATGGCTTTTTTAGACAGGGTCAAGCTGATTTCATTGGCTTCATTACACAAGCCTGGCCATATCAGGAGAATACAGGGAATTTAAAAAACAAATCTCATGTCAACCCCTGCTGACTGATACGGAGTGACGTATACCTAACCCCTGAGGCTGGGTTTTGAGGTGCGTATTACTTAACATGTGGGTGTATTGCTTTAATACAGAGACAGACCGGTCTCCCTCCTGGTTCACTAGAAGTGAATGAGTCACACACACACACACACGCGCACGCGCGCACACACACACACACACACACACACACACACACACACACACACACACACACGTGCACACACACACATGCGCGCGCGCACACACACACGTCTAGCTGTATCTAGGGCAGAAACAGCTGACGCCACGCCTGACTGGTCACTGTCTGATTGAGGTGGACATCTACCTGCAACCAGGACCTCTGTGTTTGTGTGTGTTTGTGTGTGTGTGTGTGTGTGTGTGTTACCTGTACAAGGAAGATAATGAGGAAATAGAAGTTGGCTATCCTTCTGAACTGCTCAAACAGATTCTTGGGGACGAAGTTCCAAATTGTGTACTGAAAGAGAAACAAAGAGAGTTAAACTTGAATGAGATTACAAATGGTTTTCAGAATTCCAAAATTCCAATTCCAATTTCGGAATTACAAATTCCAAAATCTCTATGGGCTGCATAAGACCATTTTATTATAACGTAAGATAATTTTTAAGACAGTTTATTTTTAACCTTTTTCAGTCTTTTTAAAGCTGTACTATGCAACTTCACAAATTGGCAGCTTCAAATGAAATGAAAGCAAAAGATACTTCAATCTTGATGACTTTTATTTCAATTTATCACTTCCTGGGCGCTGATTTGATTTCAGTGACAGTGACCATGAAAATACTGGAACTTAATTTGGGCAATCAGGCTGAGTCCACAAGGTCTCAAAACACTATTCGCCAATGCAGCCCCTGGGCTGATGAGTCTTTATACATTTATATTTTGCTAAGCACATATACCCTGTTGAGATATTAGCCAGTATACAGCCCACTGTCTGTGTTCAAATCACTCTTCAGGGTTTCCTTCACTGTATTCCAGGCTGGGCAGCTTACAGGACCAACCCACCTGGTCTGCACATTGGAACAAAATGACCTGGATGACACAGACAGACACACTGGGCTCTGGAAGCCACAAGCATATGTAAATGTACACTTAGTTGCACTGTCCAGTTTTGCACTTAAGTGGTTTTGTCTGCTGTTTCCTAGCTTCCTGTAACACATTAATTTGATTCAAATAAGGCTTTCAAAACCTTGGAAACAGACACAAAAATTTTGTTGTGCCATTTATGATAGGTTACAGTTACACAAAAAGGAAATTGTGCAGAAAGAGAGGAAGTAGCGATATGACAAAACTCTGACGCAATATTGAGTATAAGCCTCAGACTCAGGTGTTCTCACTCAGTCATTATTCAACTTCCCTGTTTAATGCTTCCACTGAGACATGAAAAGCAACACAAGGGCAACCAAAAGGTCCAGCAGCTGGATTATAAACCTGATGAGACTGAAATGATTTTGGATGAGGTAGAACAGCACACATCTACTTGTTTAACCGATTTAAAGCTTTTTAACAATACTGAAAAAAGGCGAGGAAAAAATGTCAGGATCTGTCAAATCTGTTTAACAACACTTATCAGTACTTTGTGCATATTTTACTGCAGAGCAGTGATGCTCGTTTTCTTCCTTACAAGGTTCTTAGCATTCTACAAGTGGTCAGATGCTCTGTTGCTCTGCAACAATTTTTAGGAGCATCATCTGTTGTGAAGCTTGTTGGAAAACACGACATAATGCTTGGCTCACGATGCTTTTGGGTAATGCAGCCCAGTTAGTTTAGTATCAAATGTGTTGGGAAGTCTCACTGTGTTTGAAAAAGCAGCGCTGTTTTCATTTCTCTTATCCGATGAGCATGTTTCCAATTCAATATTGACACCATCCCAGTAAAATTTGCTTTTCGGTGCAAAGTACCTCTACTGTCAATCAATCAATCAGCTGGTGAACTAATCGATGATAGTCCAAACTTAATCCCACAATGCAGCGCTGCACACTGGCTGCCTTGGATGACAATTTCCTTTTGTCAATCAATCAACTAACCAACAGAGAAATCCACTCACCAATGTGACGTGGATGTTTTCTGACTGACTTGATCCTGCTGACAACAAATCGTGCGTCAGTCTCACTCACTCTCACCTACCACTGCATACCGTATAAAAAAGCAAAACCGTCATACAGTTTCTTGAAAGAGGAAAAGGGCCTGAGGCTGAATATCCACCAGGGATATTCCTTAACAGCGCTGGCTCCTTTTTTCCTGTTTTTCCCCCTCAGTGGAAATCATGCAGTGCTGTGTGTTTCTGCTAGCACTGAGAGCTCAGCATGCTCTTGGTGCCTACAGCCTGGAGCACTAAAATATTTCAACTGATAATCCATGAGCATTGCCCCCCCGCCCCCGGCACCTACTTAACACCTCTGCAAAAAAAGTACAGGTTCTGTTCAATCCCATGGTGCTTTGCGGCAGTGATCTTTCTGATTTCAAGAAGACAACTGTGACAGTTAAAGTATGAAGATTCATAATGAAAATTTATGTTTTACAAGAATAAAAGTTTATTTCTTTTATTAATTAGACACCACATAACAAACCAACTGTACTGAATGATTTATATAAAACTAAGTTTTGTGAAAAACTAAGAAGTTTGATAGCGTCCAGGTATAATCCGTCCCTTTAACACATGAATACTGTAGAACTGTCACTTTTCTCACCAGCACATTTCTTCGTCCGCCTGGATGCTGAGGAGCTTCCTTATTTGCACGTCTGTCCAGTGTGACATTTTTACCAATCCTTCAATATAGGACTTAGTGGTTTGTTTTTCTCTCCTATGTGTGGTCTTTACCAAAGCCAATCAGACTGTCTCTGGTTTAACAAAGGCACTGCCAATGTGGAATAACATCATGACCACCTTGTAAACACGTGATTGGCTGACACTGTTCATCTACAGGGCATGCTACACCAGAGTGTCCTCCTGACACTGTGCTTGTGCAGGTAACGTTAGGACATGTTCACACATACGAGCCTTTTTCACACTTGCATTTCTTAGCCGTAAGCTAAGCTGAGCCCTGGTCTTGCTGTAGCCCAGGGCTTAGGTTTGCCTCATTTCACATTTGAACCTCTTAACCCAAGCCTTACACTAAGCTTTGGGCTAAGGATTCACACTTGAAAACTGAATCCCAGGGTTAATGTCTTCAGTGTTTATAGCACAGCTTTAATTGGTCAATAAATGCTCGACTGCTTTTGTTCTGACCTTGATTCACACTGCAGACCTTAACCCAACTTTTTGAGGATATGTCCAAAAATCTGGGGATAACCCTACTCTGAGGCGGGGTTTAGTAAGCCCTGGGCTAAAGGTGGGGATATCCCACATTCAAAGTTACAAGTGTGAAATGACTATAAGCCCAGGGCTAAGTGAAGTGTGAAAAACACTAAGGTCGTTACGGAAAATTACTGATAATATTAGCACTGCTTGAGCTGTAAAATTGGTGTAACTGATTTGTTGTCAGTTTGACACCGGCGGCCATTTGCTCATGACCCCTATGGCAGCAAATTAACCAAACAGGCTGCATGTGTGAAAGGGGCAAAGGACTGAACCGTGTTGCACTGTCATTATAGCAGTAACACCATGGGGAAACAACATGGGCTGAGTCCATATCAGTACTCGGCTGGGTAACATTAAGTACCTTGGATGAGATGATTCTGTTGTCGGCAAAGCGTTGCGGTACGTAGTGGCCATGCTGGGGGAAACGGTTTGCCACGTACACCGTCCTGGTCTCACTCTGGTGGGGAGGGTCAAAACCCTGAGGGACGGGGACACATAGAAGGAGGGAGGGGACAGAGAGGGGGAGATGGGGAGGAGACAAAAAGAAAAGGTAAGGAAGGGAAGAGGTGGGCAACATCAAAAGTTATTTACAATGACAACTTTTCCCCCACAGTTCACCTTACCAGTCACCTTGCTGTCATTTCTTAATATGCTCGATGCTGTTGGTAAACACAACACTCATTTTCTGCGTGTGCTTTTTTAAAAACAAGATAGTGGTGGCTAAAGCTTATTTTAATCGGTTACCATGGGGCAGCGCTTTTCCACACTAAGACGAAGTGTTGTGAAATGTTAATGTGCCTGAAACGTTTGATCTCCTCTCCTCTGATGTGCACCACTGTGACAGTGTGGCCATTCTTTAAAAGAAAGCAATAAGATGTTCAAAACAAATTCTAACTGTAACAGTTATTCACTTAAAGTAACAGTGTAATAATCATATTACATATCACAATTTTCAAATGGATTCTATGGTGTTATGGTAAGTTGTAAATTGAACACGAAGACACTTGGTCGCTATCATTAGAAAAGGCAAACTTGTTTTTTATTTAAATCTTGCA
Organism: Neoniphon sammara; assembly: GCA_900302535.1. Classification (NCBI taxonomy): domain Eukaryota; kingdom Metazoa; phylum Chordata; class Actinopteri; order Holocentriformes; family Holocentridae; genus Neoniphon; species Neoniphon sammara. The sequence goes on along the minus strand of OMKZ01049655.1, from coordinate 13,146 downwards.
ATCAGTAGAATAAGTAATAAGAACACAAGTACTTGCAAGGAAAAATCTGGTTCCTGTTCAGCTGAAGAATTCTTAACTTTAAAAGAACCTGAGATCATGATCTCACTCTGGGAGGATAAATTCACAGTTCTGACTGAAGTGAAATAGTAGGTCATTACTGAAAATGAATACAATGGACAAATCATTGAGGGAATGGAGAGCAGCTGCTTAGATGCGGATCAGAAAAGGGGACGAAATCGATGTAGTCAACATGCAGAGGTATGAATACGTGAGCATCAGAGCACTTGTGGCATTAAACAGAAGCCTGACTACTCCCTGAAAGACATCATATACACCATCAAAATAAGCACCTGAGGGAACATTTAGTGAAGCTATGCAAAACAGTTTGAGTTACTGTTGGGGATATAAAAGCATTCATGTGCAAGCCATTATTTTTTAGAGTGTAGAAGAGGTTAGTTTGGGACTCGGGGAATCCTACAGCGAGAGCGAGAGATGCAGAGAGACTACAAAAGAGGCAGCAAACGAGAGAGGGAAATAGAGAGAGAAGTGTTACATCATGAAAGCACAGATAGCTGCACATACAGAGCGAAGGAGGAGGATGTGGTAATCATCCTTCACTCTGCCTCTCTCTCTAGTTAAGTTTCGATCCAACTGTCAAGTGAATGTCAGGCAAACTTTTGAAAATGTCGCACAGTGGAAGTGCAAATTAGGCGCTGGGTTTAAGCAAACTCCTGAATGACAAAAGAAAAAAAAACACTTTCAGGAGAAAAAATGTTGTTGTTATTGTTCTTCACTGTCATCTCATGTTTGCCATATTTCATGCTTTCATCTGAGGACAACATAAAGAAATACACCTGATAATATTCTAATACAACAACTAATGGCCTTGCAAGCATGACGGAGCAACATGGCATTAACAGCAAGGTTTTGAGAATGTTCCCATTGCTATTTATCATTTAATTTCTTTACTGACAAATACATTTTCCATGAGTGTAAAGTATAGTTAATAGGCTACACAGACTGGTTTCACAGACATAGCTTAAGCCTCGCTCTAAACTAAAAACATTCACCCAGTGAGGATTTCCCCTGAAAACCTGTTTAGTTAAATACAAGGGATAAGACATGCCTATGAAACTGGCCCCAGAATGCGCAAAAAAAAAAAAAAAGATAAATAAATAGAATTAAAAAAAAATAAGAATGGAAACCGAGCTTCTGTCTCTCACTCTGTGGTGGCCTGTCTAAATTTTGTGGTTGTCAGTGTACTGTCCTACGTGTCAAACCCCGCCCATCTACGACTCCAAGGAGGATAAAGCACTTCCTTCGAGCTATTTGCAAATGTTATTTGACCAAGGTCTGACACTGACACACACACACACACACACACACACACAGGAATGTATCATAGCCACGTCACTCTCTCCCACTCACAGATGCAGCTCTGTTCAGGCACACATGTAAACCATTACCATCTTTCTGTCCAGCTCTCTCTCTCTCTCTGTTATTTTAACATTTTGCTCTCTTGACGTCCTACAAACACACGCACCATACTAACACCATAAGCACATTGTGTGCTTAGTATATGTTGTCTGCACTGCCTTTACATACAGACCATGCAGCGCAGCCTGCAAAGTTCATCTGCATTTGACAGAATGGTCCCAGCTTTATGGAGAATGAATGAACAAATATGTAAGGGCTTTATTTATCTAGCTCCTCTCTGAGGAAGTACTATAATGTGTAATCCTCATGTTTCATGGCTGACTTTATTACCATGCAAAATGAAGGTATATTGAACTGATTTAAAGTCATTATTACTTTTAATACCACTTGGGCAACATCTGGCTAAGTTTGCACATGCATCTGCAACACAACAGTAGGATGACTCCAGTTTGGTCCACAACACAATGCCTCTGCAGTGCAAACCCACTGCAAAAACACAGCATTAACAGACTCATCCATTTGGACCAATGTATTTCCGTGGGACACTTGTTGATTTGCTATAATCAGTGTGTTCGCAGGGTACAGCTGCACAATAATTTTGTTATGACGTGTTGTGAAATGTTGTGCATCAGTTTCAGGAAACATAATTATTTCATTACAATTTGGTACCTGTGCAAATTCCCTTTTTCAGGGCAGCATTTCCATAAGAAGCAGTAGCAAGAAAGTCTATTCTTACTCTTATTGCTGTGCTTATTTGAAAAATCCATACATAAATAATTACTCCTTCATTACTTTGGACACTGCTACACCCTAAGGCAAACTTTGCACAGAATGTATATTTCTTGTTGTCATCTGGTTTATAAGCAAAACATCTCCAAATGACAGGTATGATGATGTCTTTTTCAGAACTAAAATGTTTTCAAATTTAGACTTAAGAGGAGGATTACTCTCTAATGTTAGGCTGATCTATTTGTTTCCACTTTGCTCATTGCTACAGTTTCCAAAGATGGTCTGTGTGAAGTTCGTGCCCAGCTTAATGTTTCTCTAGCTTAATTTTTATTTTGGTCATGTGGTGCACATTGCACATGAAAGCACTTTGTACATCTTTATAGGACACTTTATAGGACTATCAGGGGGACCGGAAATAAAACAAATACTTCAATATCATCAAATTACACCAATATTGGTTGCAGAAACAAAATCCAGACACACAACTATCTACAATTAACTAAGCAGCCATTTACAACACTCAATTATTATCTCTACCTCTCCATCTTTTGCGTACATTCACTCACACCTAACAAACCCTGTATCACACACTGGCCTTGTTCCCTGTAATAAAGCCTAAAATTGGTTGTCTTTCAGTCTTATGATGATACATTTGTGAGTGTTTCTGTGTGACACAAAGTGCAAAGACCCTGAAGCAAATCCAACACTATGCATCTTTGTCCCGTTGAACTATTAAACTGCAAAGTTTCTTATTAACAAACACACACAGTCTGTGCAAGTCAGTGTGTAACAGGCTAGTGGCATCAGACCAGTCTCACCAGTGCCAAGTCACACTCAGTAAACAGCAGCATTTCTCAACACAATGTGACATCTTTGCCACAGAAATACAGTCACTCAAGCCTCTTTACCCTGGAAAAACACCGCACAAGTCTAAAGTAAAAGAATGAATCCTGGTTAAAATCTCTCTGAACGTATTGCTCTCTCACTGTGTTAAATAGCAGCCAAACTTACCGCAGTCTCTCCTTGAGATTTTACGTTAAACGTCCAGGACAGCTGAGGGATCCTGGAAAGAGCTCGCATGTGTTTTAGCAGCTCACAAAGGGCACTCTGCATTTTCTTTTATCAGTCTTTAGGTACTGGTAATTTATCCAGGGAAAGCCGATAACAAACGTATACATCCACAGACTCATACCAGGAGCTTCCAAGCACAACCACAGTCTTGTCCTGTGGGTTACTGGGAGCTCCCAGTACATCTACAGTCTCCTATTGTTTTTTGTGCTAACTAGCTCAAGTTAGCATAGCATGGTGGCTGAATAGGTCTAAAACTGTTCAGTTCAGTTTCAGTTCAGTTCAGTTTGGTTTATTTGTCATGTGCAGGTTAACACAGGGTCAACAATACAATGAAATGTGTTTGACGAGAAAAACAGGTCAGCTCAGCAATAAGAGCACTAGTCATGTATAAATAAAGAACATTTTAAATAAAAAATAAAAATAAAAATAAAAATGGAGAGTTTAACAGAAGTGGAATGAGATGTAAATAAGAGGAAAGGAAATATGTGTATATATATATGTATGTATATATATATACACCTACATGTATATACACACATACATATACATATATATATATATACATATATACACACA
>OMKZ01049654.1:2541-20739 GCA_900302535.1 Neoniphon sammara | reverse complement strand
GAAGACACCTCCTAAGGTGGTGGAGAATGACCAAGCCAAGAACCTGTGGGACTTCCAGATCCAGACTGATAAGATGGTAGTGGCTAACCAACCGGACATCGTGCTGATAGACAAACAACAGAAGAAGGCAGTAGTGATAGACGTAGCGATCTTGAGCGACAACAACATCAAGAAGAAGGAACATGAGAAGCTGGAAAAATACCAAGGGCTGAAAGAGGAGCTAGAGAAGATGTGGGGAGTAAAAGCAACAGTGGCACCGGAGGTAATCTGGGGGCAGTGACCCACAAACTGGGAGAGTGGCTCCAGCAGATTCCAGGTACAACAATCGAGGTCTCTGTCCAGAAGAGTGCAGTCCTAGGAACAGCTAAGATACTGCGCAGAACCCTCAAACTCCAAGGACCCGAGCTTGAGGAAGAAACAAAGACACACCACCCCCACGAGGGGTGAGAAGGGAATTTTTTTATTATTTAACAAGGTATGCAGTCAACTTGTGAAAAGTTGACTGCATACCTGCCTCTTGATTAGTGGACAGAGCTTGTGTGTGAAGGCCAATAATGTAATATGGGCCAAAAAAAAGGAAACGTGAAGAATCCAGTGGTGTATAAATATAAATGTATAAGGTATAAGCATCTATATGGTATGGCACCTACAGAAAAATCCCAAAGGCCCCAAGGCTGACAGCCAGCTGAAATATTCCAATTTTTGTCTGGAAGCCAGGAGGACATCCAGGCTTTAATAGCAGAGAGACACACCTCAAAGTTAAGAAATTGAGAGTGGTCATTGTGTTTTGTAGCTATGTAGACAGTGCCCAATTACATAAACCCACTTAGGCTAAGGTTACCCTCAAAATTCCATCTAAGGATGGCTTATGAAAAAAAAATTGCTGCATAAAATCATCATCAGAGGTCCTTTGGATGGTGTAAAGGAAAGCCCCTGGAAGTTTTTACTCTTAGATGTTTAAATTTTCCCCTCAGTTCTGTTATTCATTGCTAAAAGGTCTTTAGCTACTTCACGTTTTCCCCAGAAAATTTAAAGGGATCCTTGCCACCTTTAAAAAATAAATAAATAAATAAAATTGCCTAAGACAAGACAGTGACTTCATGGTTATTGAACAGGAAGAAGGGGATGTCAAGACACATTTTTGGGGACATGTGAGATTTCAGTCAAATGCAGATGTGTTCAAAGTGCACAAATCTGCTATTTTGTGGGTTAGATGTCTTTAAAGAGCATTTTTTGCCATAGCTGGGGTGGTGTTATTGATGGAGGGAACAAAGTTACAAAAAAAAAGGAATTATATCCATCAGGAATTAAAAGTCAAACATTGGATATGTTTTGATCTCAAGGGTGAGAATTTGAGACTTGGCATGAAAAGTGACACTGAGCTAGCAGAATTTCTGGTTGACTGGCTGAACCACCTTTGTTATATTTCAATTTACTGCATATTTTTGAACATCAGTCATCTTGGTTGTGACAGGGACACACATAAGGACTGCATGCATGTGGTGGGAGGGACTTGGTGGCTGGACTGAAGTTCAACAGGGAAAGAGTAGGGAAGGAGGGTAGTTGTTTATGTTCGAGATTTCACTGAAATTCCTCCCAAACTTGCGGGCAGCAGCTTTAATAATCCCCTCCATAATTTGTTGTGGAGTAAATATATAGATTGTGACTGCTCCAAGTACAATCCATCTGACTCATGTAAATCATTGTGAATTAAATTATTGAATTAAACAGATTTTCCCAGTGGAACAAGATTTAACTATGGTTCTCTGTGGTTAAACATTGTTGGGTAATGAAATATGAAAGTATTTGCTGTGGATGGAATATATTAGAGTGAAATCATAACTTTAATATCAATCCACTTAAATGCTGAGTCAGCATGACTGACTCTGGCTTAGGGACTGATACACTCTTAGACTTTACATACTCACAAGTACTGCTATCTATCTATCGATCGATTGATCGGTCTGTCTGTCTGTCTATATTAGTACAGTTTGTTAGTAAATACATTTATTGTGAATAGAGATTAACATTTTGTATACACATCAAAATGGCAGGAGCTGTCATAAAAAAGAACATGCAAACTCCATCACAAAATGTTATCCCCAAACACTCATTTCAAAATCCTCATTTAGAGGTTGCAGTGTTCCCAAAAATGGATGGATCCAGAAAAGTTGCCTCATCATATTCTCAGAGACAGGCCTGCAGTTTTTCACACATAGCTAGCCTGCCATCTTGTGGTCATCATTCAAAGCCATCACATGCTAGGATTGTCAAAGGCATGATAACACATGGTTTACTATAACATATACAGTATACACAATTATTACAGTGCTGATGCATTATCATACAATATACAACATGCATCTGGCCGGTAGCTCACCTTCATAATTAACACCAAGCCTTTGCTGATCTAATGTCAGCTAAGGCTTCTTGTAATGATTTCATCTCTGGTTTTCAAGGCTTATATGACTACCACACATCAGGTGAGTAAAATCAGAAATGATGTCTCTCACTCAACAAGTTATGGAAATGACAAGAGTTTGTTTATAGGAGTTGGATTTCTCCCTGATTTTGCAAGTGGTTAGTCCAATACTTGACAGAAACCCAGCAGTAGCAAGTCGCCTTGTTGCTGCAGTTCCTTTAAAAGAGCAATGAAGGCAGCACTTGGTTGACTGATGCAACACTAAGACTGCTTTAAATTTCTCACATGCTTGATAAACTGCTTAGCCAAGTGTCTGGGTTAAGATTAATATTTTTGTGAGGGTGTGGATCCCTGAAGAGCTTTAGTAGCTGCATCTTAAGTGTTAGTGTCCATTTGATGCTAAATTGTATGTAGACTACTTTGTGTAGATTAATGTGAATACATGAACCTGAACACGTATATAAACCTGTACTGAATGATCAATATCAATACACATGTGATTTTACAACAGCTAGAAACACCTTATCTTCATACAAAAATATTTCTTTATTTGCAACAGTACGAACAGCACTATTGTCTATATTGCTTTATATTTTTATGTTGTTCACAATAACATTTTTCTTACTGAATGCAGGTAGTCCATTAATGCCCTTTGACACTACCTTGAGCTTACTGAGAGTGCACAAAATCTAGTCATTTTATTTAAGCATCTAGAAAGGCATGAACCAGAATGTTAGTGTCATGGCCTGAAAAAAATCATTGCATTTCCTTTTTTCTTATTTTTTATTTCTGTCATTTTTGGGAGTTTAATAATAAAGCAGACAAATATGTACAGGAAAGCTTATGTCAAAGAGTGCTACCACTTTATTTAACCTTTCCCTATTCTTAATCTAACTTTCATATAACCTAAGCATCTAGTCAACACTTCCATTCTAAACAGGTCCTCTTGATGTCAAGTCTGGATCTACTCCACATACTGGTGAGTTCTGTGTGTCTCTGCAGCTATTACTATTAGTGTGGCACTCTCAGTGCTTGTGTTTTAAATGAAAGAGTTGTCTAATGGTTCAGTAAGGTCCAAAATGACTTGTGAAAAGGAAAAAGAGGATGAAAATTAATAAACAAATGAACAAATGTAAGGCAAATTTGAATTGTCTTTTTAAATATTTTGCAAATCACTTTCTAAATTCAGTAACTTATTTGTCCATTTAATTAACTGTTTTATAAATAGTTTTATTAAATGGCTCATTTAAAAAGAATAATTGATTTATAAGTAGTTTTATTAAATGGCTCATTTAAAAGCATTTCAATTAATCAATTTATAAATTGTTTAACTTAATTCTCTTTTATTCAATTATTGATAATAAATTACTGTATTAGCCTATCATTTTCATGTGACACTCATGAGGCTCCATGTGTGTCCAGGTTGCTTGCAGAAATGGTAAAGAGGATTGTGTGTGATTATTTGGTGAGAGAGATTGCATTTTTCCTCTCTCATCTCAGTGTTAGGCAGGATTCAAATTGGCCTGGGCTAAAAAATAAAATAAAAAAGTAATCTCTTGGGGCGGCATGGATCAACAGCAAAGCTGCACCAAGTTGTCTGCTTTCCCCAGCACAGGGTGTGACCCACATCTTAGGGATATACTATCCTAGTTACTGCCAGCCAGTTCTCTAAGGCCTTTACCCAGGCTCCCTTCTACCCCAAACTGCAACTGCTACCTCTGCCACCACCACTTACTATTACTGCTGCTACTACCGCTAGAATTACACCGCATGTTAGAACTATAATTGTTATTACATGGGGGGAAAAAAATACATTTCAGATTTTATACAGTATTTTTTCCTAGTAATATTCCATTCTAACTGTCTTTCAGCATCAGAGTTGGTTATGCGAAGGAGCAAGCAAGGAGCTGTCACATGCTTAAGATAGACAGGTTCCCATCATTTGGGAGCAAATTCTGAGTTTAATTCGTCCTCATGTTTGAATCCCCAGCACCTTTTGCTTGCCAATCAAATGAATGCACACTGCCCCTCTACCTCAGCACCATCAATTCATCTACTTCTTTATTTCACATAGAGTATTTTACTGAAAATATTGTACTTTGGGAGTTTGTCAATAGGCCAAACAGTAAAACATTTCCTGAATTGCTAAATAGCAGTTTGACCTTGAACATGCCCGACAAGGTCTTTGTTACTTCTAGAATTGAATAGAATTTGGTTGCTCTGAGTCACTTTGGAAGCTTTTTACCTCTGTTTCTTGTGGATACTTTTTATCTTCTCAGCTCTGTGCTAGAGTAGTTGTGAATGTCAGCAGGAAGTAAGCTTCATGTTCTGTATTGAAAATGATGAGGTAAAGAAACCCTTGGGTATTTTGAGTTATGATTAGGAGTATGCCATGAGTATTGTTATTATTATTATTATTATCATTATTATCATCATTATTATTATTATTATTTAACTTTTTCTTTTATTTGGTTATTTGTCATAGCCCCCTTTACAAAAAGGAAAAAAAATTAACATAAATTGAAACAACTGAACATAAATATATATATCAAAACAAAACAAAACAAATGAGAAAGAAAGAAAAAATAAATAACAGCAGGAAATTTGTGCAGAGGATCAGCTCAAATTCAAATATTGCTACAAAACAATCAGTTACAAAAGACATTGTGTTTTCAAAGGATATTTAGTCAATTAAGCCAATGATAACACTTTTAAAGACTTCATCCAGATTTTGCAAATATTGAATTAACTGGAGTAATTCTTACAATACTTAGGAACCCACTAAAAAGAGACACAGTTCTTGCCAAATTACTGTGTTCTTCCTGCTATAATAGGATTAACTTCATTGTTCATGACACCATTTTTTGGTTAAATAATTTTTCCATTCAAGTGATGCACTATAACATATCCTCTGGGGGATATCCTCTGGGGGAAGGGGAACAGTTAAAAAAAAGAAAGAAAAAAAAGAAAGACCGAGTCCACTTTCAGACTGCCAGGAGTGTCAAAATGTGTTGAAAGAACCAGTCTGATGCCCAGTCAAAAGATTGAGGCCTGGACTACTTTCTCTTTTCCGCCTCAGATCCTTTCATCCCTCATGACCTACATTCTATGTGAACACACACACACACACACAGAGCACTATTCATTCCTGGGTTTACAAATCCCTTATAGTGTCACTGCAGTTCACTTGGTTTCCTTAAGTAACTTAAGGGCCCTTAAGGTCCTGCACTTACGTTACCCCTCTGCATCCACATCCACCGATCCATTTATTAATCCTAACTAAAACCTAACTGAAACCAACAGCAACTTTTCTGGATGACCTGGCTGGTAATAATTTAGATAATGACCACTTGTGTAAAGTGTAAGTGTAAACTGAAAGGGGCTCATTTCTTACTTAATTTTTCTCAAACACTCTCTCTCTTCTTTCTCTCCCACTGTTGTTGCATGTCAAATTGAAAAGTAAGGCAGAGAACACAATGTAGAGTTCCCATTCCATTTATTAGATATGGTTTATAAATAGACACACTCAGACACATATGTTGAAAGTATAAAAAAATACAATAAGAGGATTTGCTAGACTTTTAGTGAGGTCCCTTCTTCATTGTCTTAGTCACATCTTATTTTTACTTGAATGGCTAACAAAAATGGAAAATATAACTTTTTTCTTCAATTTTTCTTACATAGTATACTATTTGTCAGTTACTTTCACAAATCAAATCATCAAGCAAGTCATTATCATCAATGTTTTGATAAAATGAGATCAGAGCATAGAAAATAGAATCACATGCAGCCAACAACTTTTCAATGGAGTCTGTACAGTACATCCAGTCAGCCAAACAAGTCTATCTCAATGAAACAGGTTTTGAAATATATATGTACGTCAGGTTCCGTAGTATTTTGTCCATCAAACTCCATGTAAACCTGATATTATAAGGTAAAAATGTTCAAACAGAAAGATCAATTAATGACTGAAGGAAAAACAGCTTACTCAACTTGTACTGATGAGGTACAAGAAGATGGTCGACAAATGCACCTTACACATCTTCCAGATAGGTTAACTGAGTCATTTGTCAAGAGGTTCAGTCAAAACATTTTAAATTGTTGGGATATTAGCATTTTCAAACATACAATATATTCCAGTTAGACTAGATGAATAACAAATAATGAGGCAACATGGCTAAGTTGCATTGATAAATTATTTTTAAACTTTTGCAACCCATTAGCATTTTAAAGGTTCTGATTTCCTTTAACCAAAAAAAAGGACAATATAAATCACACATGTAATAAAGCTAGTGCAGCACAAATACACAACTAATGTTTTCTTCAAGCATTTATATACCATATAGCTACAAATCTGGCTCACCTTTTTCTAAGGACAGTAACTTCAGCTGCTAATTTATATATTATAATTTTTAAATATATCTCAAAATACCACTCGTCAGCTTATGTTTACAAGAAATTGCATGGTTTCTTGGTTTCATACCAGTGTTCGTTTTTGTAGTAGATGAAAATCGGACTCCCACTATTCACAGTGTTTCAAACTGAACAGTACAGGCCAACACCCACTGCGTGGCTGATATCTGGCACCATTTTAATATTCATTGTAGAGTTTGTCTTCAAGTCCAGTATTGCTCCAGTAATTCTGCAAGCAACATTAAAGCACTGCTGAATTCATTCTTTCCCCAATACACACCATCAGATTCAGTAAAGAGGAATAAGTGAACAACACTTAAGTACTCCTATCGAAGCAGCATTAAGACTTCATGCCTTTACCTGTTTTAATAGATGATTCCATTAGCATGGTTGTCCTTTTTCACTTTTCAGATTCTTACAGTAAATATGAGGATCTATGTTGCCACCAACTGTTTTAACATCTTATCACAATTTCAAAAAAGTCTTGCTTAAAAGATTTTTTTAATAATATAATATAATATAATATAATATAATATAATATAATATAATATAATATAATATAATATAATATAATATAATATAATATAATATATAACAGAAACAGCTCATTTTACAGGAATGTGGTACTTAAACCATTAAGCATTTTTGCATAGAAAGTATTCATGTAGCTAAGAAAATAATAACTTTACTATTTTCTGCATGATATGCCATTAAAATTACTTTTGAAAAATAGTCACTTTATACTCACTCATAAGAATGGACTTAATGTCTCATTTTAAGAACCTAAGTTTCAAAGGATGTATTTGCTAGTAAATTAAGAACAAATCAAAATACCAAAATGTGAGCATAGACAATCCCTACCAAAAGGAATGTGTAACAGGAGGAGTGTTGTAACAGGAAATGATCAGGCTACAGATAAATGACTGGTGGTGGAAAAGTACATGTATGTTTGGAAGTTGAAAATTAATAAACCATATACTGCACTCATTCTGCAACTGACAGGCAATATTCTAATAGTAAATAATACTGATCACGCAGACATGAATATATATCTATCTGATAACAAAATACTTATCTTCAAATGTTTATAATCGATTGATATATAAATATGTATAACAATATATATGTATTTCTATACATATATATTTACAACAAAAGGTGCACTTAAATAATGTCATCAAGGAGATGGGGGGTGCCTACCCAGTCCAGTGTTCTAGGCTCGGAGGCAGCCATGATCATGCACATGAACTGCTTACCTGTCCTCTTGTCAATAGGATAAATAGTTGTGGGTGTGAACCTTCTATTACTTTCCACAAACTCACAGAGCTGCTGATACACCTGTGGGTATTCATGGCGTAGGAAAACCCCTCGAATCCTTAACTCCCGTTGTATATTGATAAAACATATTTCCCTGGCCTTCCTGCCTTCCTCCCCCTCTTTGTCAATATCTGCTGTGCCTGGGGGTGGTGTGAGGATCAATGTTTCCATGTCACTTTCTTTCTTGTGAACTTTTCTCTCAGGGCTAAAGGAAGCCAGTGCAACCTTTGCATATTTCCTGACAGTTGGAGCCTGGTTCCTTGGTGATGGTCCATCAGGCAATTGCTCACCAACAGCAATGGATACATTCAAGAGAAAACATTCGTTTGGGTCATACTCTTTGCCAGCCTCCTGCAGCTCCTTACAATACTCCCCTAGGTTGTCCTTGAAGCTCTCTAGCTCTCGAAGGGAGAGGTATGTTGGGGACATTAAGAGACTATCCAGGCCATACTGCAGAAAATTACTGGATGACCCAGGGTTTGGGAAACCAAGGAAGAGCACTCCTCTTCCCCTGGAAAGGAAGCCCACTTTGGCAATACGGGAGAAGGCTTTGTGGACATCAACAGTCTCCCGGCAGTGCTTGATGATGTGACGACAAATGCTGCCAATTCTTCCATACAGGCAGCTCTCTTTGTGAATGTCCCAGTCCTCCCTGCGACAGTTGCGGGAGCAATAGTAGGTATAGCAGCTGTGGCAGGATTTAAAGTACAGGCAAGCATTAAACAAGGTCTCTGTCCTACGGCATTTGTTGTTTGAACACATCATTGTATCATCCTCATCTGGGCTCTGGTCTGGGGAGCACTCATCTGCACTTTTCATTGCATCACTGCCCCCATCCATATCTCGAAAAGCATCAGGATTTATTCTTATTGAAGTGGGCTGCTTGTCAAGAGGAACTGGTTCCTCTGACCCAGCCTTTGAGCTTTTTCTGGACAAAGATGCTGCCTCTTCCTCATCAATCAACTTCTTCAGTTGATCCAGAATGTCCTCACTTGCCCTTCTACTGGGTGGCTTGTAGTCAGTCACAAGGTCTGCTAGAAGCTCATCAAGTTGTTCAAGGCTTTGCTGTAGAGATGCGCTGTCATGTGTCTTCTCTTTGGTTGAATTTGCAAAGCAAGACATGGTGTCATGCTGAGAGGTCTCTGGAGCCCCAGTGCTTCTAGAGTCCAGAATATCCCAACTGGCAGATCGTCCTTCTGACTTATTAAGGTTACCTGCTCGAATGTCATTATCAGTTATTGTTATCTCAGGAGTAACAAACCAGAGTTTATTGGTAGCACTCTTTGATGTGTCTGTTGGGCTTTTGTCAATCAAGGAGTTATCAGACATGGATAAGGCTGCATAGCGTCTTGGTGAACTAGAGAGATTGACTACCACTGGTTGTGGCTTGTCATCTGTGGCTGTTGCTGCAGGCTTCCTGGGGTCAAGAAGGTTATCATAACTCTGACCCCGTTGAACAGGAAGAGGCTGTTCCCTCTCTACACGAGAGTTGAGAATATTGTCCCAAGACCTTGAGTAAGGTTTGGAATCTGTGCCAATTCTTTGTGGTTCCATGCATGGGTTGGCATACCAGGGTGTCAACATGGGCTCTTGCCTAACTCTGGTTGGAGTGACTTGGGATACATAGGAAGCAGGATTGGTGGAATATCCAGATGCATCTGAGCCATACCAGTCATCTGTTTGTGGTTGAACAACTCGAGCATGTCTTCGTCCCTCTGTGTAATATGCCCTTGCTGGGATATGATGCTCAGGTGGCACTGCATACATGTCACTGGGATAGAAAATCCTTGGCGGGGCAGTCTGGATTTGATAAGTCCTTGGATCATCCCCATAAAATGTTCTTGTTGGAGGTGTCTGGATGATGTATGGGCCTGGCTCATTTGCTGCATAGGGTTTAGGATATGCAGCCTGCACAGAGTATGGGTACGGCTCCACCTCAGTAAAATAGGATCTGGCTCCTACAGCATGCACCATGCGAGTCCTTGGATCATTGACATATTGTACTTTGGGAGTAAGACTTTGCCCTGGCATGTACCGATCATCGTGAAAGTAAGAACTTGGTTGAGGAGGTGTTGTAGTAACATACCTCCCTGTATCATCTGCATAAAAGAACTTTGTTGGCACATTAGGACTGGAATGAGCTCTCCGTTCCCTACCATAGTAATCACCCGGTGAAGGCATCCTTTGCAAAGGAATCTCCATGGGTTGTAAGTAACTATTTGGCATGCTGCGGGAATACTGGTATGCTTGCCTGCACTCTGTGCCAAATGAGTCAGTGGGAGTTGGTGTTCTAGAATAGGAAAAATGGCGTGGCACTGTCAGGCTCCTACTGCCCCCGCTGTGGTACCTCTGCCAGGGTATGTCCACTTGAGGTGTTGCCTGTTTTGTTCCAGAATGCTGTAATGCTGTCTCATCAGGTTTGATGTCCATCCGACATCTGACATGAGGGCTAGTGGCTGGCTTGTCCAGCCTTCCATCCTCTGAGCTGTCTGCAACATAAAGTGGTGAATATCTGCTGGTGTCACTCATTTGAGGCTGCAACTTAATGGGATGTACTTCATGCATATGAGCTCTAGTTGCCGCATAGGAGGATTCCCTACGTGGTGACACTTCCGGTCTCCAGTGAGGGTCCCTTGGAGCCCTTTGGGCCTCCCGGCCCCTCCTCCCCACAGACGAAGACCCTTCAAAAGACACAGATGTTAGATTGGTCTGGACCCTAGGGGCACTTTTTGACCTGGTCCTTCTCTTTTGCTCAGAAAGAACTACCTCACTAGCCATATCTGCACCCATTGGTTGAGGGGTCAACCTATTGCTGAAAATGTCTGGAGCAGAAAAGCGGTATCTCTGCTGGCGGTCCAGGGCATTCCAGGCAACATCTGGGTTGGCTGCATGCCTATCAGGCCTCCTGTATGGGGATTCCATTGAGTATTTGTAAGATTTTGGGTACTCCAGTGACTTGTAGTCAAAGGTACGACAGTGCCTCTTGTTCAACTTACTCTGATTGTCCTCCAGTGTGCTGTATGTCAGGGAATCACATTGTTTGGAGGGTTGCAAGGGCTTGTAGTGTAAAGAAATGGGGATCACTTTTATATCTTGATGCACAGTTGATACCAGTATGTCAGGCGCGTCTGTGCGTGTCATCTTAAAGGGACTCTAGTTTTCTCCATCAAGTTGTTTTAATGTTGACATTCCCTGCAAAAACAAAGAAAGAAATCTCCATCAGTAATATTTACCCTGGCAATATAATTAGTCTCTCTAAATGTCTATGGAAAAATAAATTTGAAAATTTTGCGTGTCACCAATCAAAAAATCTGTAGTGAATTAAGGAGTTTTTTTGTAATGTTCTGTGGCCTTTAAAAAAGGTCCATAATCTTTCATGAAATAGACCTACCTAAGTTGTTTAATAGTAATAGTAATTATAATAGTAACTGACAAAAATGTGGAATAAGCACATAATTTGTCAATAAGTCTGCCCTCTTAAGCCGGTTTAGACTGTGCGACAACAGCTGTCTTACAAGATCACTCCATGTCACATTATACAAGACAAGTCTCCTAAAATCTTGACTGCAATATGTGTCAGACTGGAAGATTTCAAGTTCGTGGCATGTCAGATTGTCCGATTGATCTGCCTGGCCAATCATGATGATAAAGCTCAGTGACGCACAAAAACATGGATCTGCTCCAGACCTCCATTGGAAATCCTCTGCTTTCAGACCACACTGTTATGTCTCCCACCGGCGTTCCCACCAGCTGCATGCTCTCTCTGGCAAAGCAGAGGGAAGAGGTTTCACTGCCTCTAGGTTCCGTGTACATAAAATAAAACCCCCTTTTTAACTCCTTGAATTTTATTTCTATGAAATTCATCGTAAATAATGTTAAATATGCACGATGAAGTTCGGAGGGCAGGGAGACATGTTCTGATTGGTTGTTTGTAGACATAGATCGTAGCAGAGGTCACACTATCCGATGGTGGACTTCTGACAGTGTCAGAAGTCTGATTCAGCCTGTCTTTGGTCATAGTCCACCCATATCGGCAGTCGCTGAGCATGCCACACAAGAACCACTGATTTGAACTAATGACGAAAGATTCCGTCATGTTTTATCAGCATTCGTGGTAGAGTTTTGTGCAGTATTGTGTATATGTGCCCCCTGCAGCATGAAAATATGCATGCATGCCATGGGGATCTCTATTACTCTTGAAAAACATGCACAAAATTAATCAAATCAAATCAAGAAATGCCATATGAGTGAATCTACAGAAACTCAACATTAATGAACAGTGCACATTTTGAGAGCGAGCTTCAAGCCTGCACTTGCGAAAAAATTGCCATTGCCAAACCCCTGCTGGCAAGTCCTCGAAACTTGACTATCACTGACTTACTGACTTTTTTCAGAACTAATCTGCTGGAGCCTCCTAGTGGCAATAACTAAACATTGCAAGGGACGGGGTCTAGCCAGCACAGCCCTGGCTATTTTAGTTTTTAAAAAACATTCCTCTGTCAAGTCAGGACCATCAGTGAGTTTTTTTTTTGTTTGTTTTTTTTAACATTAAAGTGATAGCTCCACGCGAGCTCCTCCAAGTTTAACCTGTCAACCCCCCCATCGCAAGGACACAAGCTTTACCAGGAGTGTGTTCTTCCAAAATGAAAGGGGAGATACTGATCAGCAAACAACATGATTTTGAACAACAACCCACAGCTGAAAAAATGACTGGAAGGATGCACAACACACGTTTGTCACTTAATCATTATTGACGCTCTTGGCAGCCCCCTTGTCTGCAAAACAGCTATATCTTTAAGAAAGTAGTTCCCACATTTTCGAAGCAAGAGGGCTGGAATGAGTGTCGATAATATTAATAATAAATAGATAAAATAGTGACTCATTTTGTATATTTGTATTATTTATGCATTTTTCATGTTATGGTGAAAAAGTTCTTAAAATATAAAAAGGCTGCAGAAAATATTGTAAAGGTTGTACACATGTATGCATAAAACACATTATATGCAAAAGACAAATATTTAACAAAAGAGAAAAAAAATGCAAAAGAATTAAGGATGAACCAAATATTCATTAACTTGGGTTACCAGATGGTTGCCTAGAGAATCAGCTGGTTCTTTCAGATCTTTTATAGGTGATGAATGTTTGAATGTTTCAATGAATGTTTTTTGCAGCTGCACAAAAGACCCATGGTGTGTGGACAGTACTGACATAGGGTCACCACCAACTCAGCAGAAACAGGCAACATTTCATTTGTTTTATTATGGTTTCAATACGGCACTGAAATGCACAGACTGTCTTTTGAAAAAAATGCTTCACTCAAACTTCTAAGTTGCCTGTTAACAATGGGCTGCAAGTTCATTCAATTTTGCACTTCCTAGGGTGAGATCAACTGACAGAGTCAAGTTATTGGGTTAATGTTTTTTAACTCTCAAAATACTGCCATGGGTCTAAAGCCCAATATCAAACCATAGTCTTCTTTCATAAGACAGTTTGCTTTTGGTTCATACTGCATGTAAGAAATCTAAATAAATAAATAACATTAGGAATTTAAATGAAGATCCATTGAAATTGCTTGCCCTTTTGGTAGTTCTAATTATCCCTCCAACGAGATGTGTCATACATTTGTATGCTAAAGAGCATAGACCAGCAAGGTCAGGGGAAGAGGACACAGAGGGACTATGTTTTCCACTTTGTAGCTCAGAGGAAAGATTACATGCCATTCTCCAACCCTCAAGCCAGTGCAGCTGGCATTGCAAGTCAGGCAAGCAGCTATACATTCTAAATGAATGGCAGCGATACTCAGCAACATATCAAGCATGGGCAGCAAATTCCATTATAATTTGGTCAGTGAGCCAAGCTTTGTTAATACTCTGTGACCCATAGCACAGCACATAAAGAAGCTGCTAGCTAACAGGGTCAAGTAATTGGAGCTTTCATGTACAGTGTAATATGAAATAGTAATATATAGGTCATGTTAACTTATGTTAGATTAGTTCAATATTGGGCCTGTGGCATAAAAGCTTAGGCCTTCAAAAATTCTTATCATTTAGTGCCACTAATTACACCATTGTAATGTTGCAATCTCATGTTGCCAACATCACGGATGTTGCATTATCTTCCTATTCACTCCCTCTGTCTGCCCCAACACAATTTATGCTCAGCGATGCATAGTGCAATCAAAGTTTGAGACACAGAAAGAAAATGAGACATAGTTTGTGTGAGAAAATAAATTCGTTCCCAAACTAATTCAAAGGCTGCTACAGTATCCTGTGCTGATATTTGCTATCTGGCGCGAGAGAGAAACAGGGGGAGGGAGGGACAGAGTGTGGGTAAGATCATTTAATTGCAATGAACCATTCTTAGTTCCATAGATACGCAGTGATTTAGTTTGTCTACATCTTATTATAAAATCAAATGGGCAACAACTTTTGAAAATGGTGGTTGTATCTTTAAGGAAATCCGTCTGTATGAACAACTACTTATTACAGCTATCTCACATAATCAGTGCAGAAAAGAGTTTGCTCCATTATCTAATCTGTGAGCTGTTGTCTACTACACATGTGACCTCAGATTGTGCAAGTGCAACCTGTCTTATCTCATCTGTACGCTCATAAGAGGTTGCACCTAAGGGAGACGGGCAATTCCAGTGGAGTCAGCAGCTCCTCCAGGAGCTGTTTTATGCCCTGATGATGTCATGCATTAAAACACTCCTAAGCTAGGCTATATCCTCAGTAGAGGTCTGCTAGCTGACCTGGGCCCAGCAAATCCCAACAAAGTATCGGGCTTCCAGTCAGGCTTGGGTTGTTCTGTGTACAGGTTCTGGATCAGGTTTGGGCCTGAAGTAGTTTTCACACCTACTGCGAACCATACCCGAGTACATGTGTACCATACTCAAGACCACCTTTTCAAGGGTGTTTTCATATTCATATTGCTTCGGACCATGCCTGAGTACATTTGCCTCCCCCATCCACTCCCCCGCCACTCAGCTTTCACATTAGTAATGTTGTTCCATACCCCAGTACACTTGTGTATCCACACTCCGATACAGTAGGTGGCAGTATACACGTAGTTGGTTTGCAATCCGCCAATAAACACAAAGGAGAAGAAGTAGAAGAAGAAGAAGTAGAAGAAGATGATTCACATTCTAAATAGTATTCTAAACAGCAGTCCACTTTTGATAAAGTAGCTTTCAAAGCTGATGCAAAGTGTACCCAAGTACACATGAACTGTACTCGAGACCACCTTTTCAAGTGGACCTGGGCATGGATCGACGAACCATATGGTACACAGTGTTCACACTAATCAAACGAACTGGACTTTGGGGTCAAGTGTACTTGGATCCAGGCCTGGGTCCCTGATGAAAAAGCCTTCTGAAGATTACATCTAGTCCACAACAACGCATGCCCTGAGTTCTGCAATGTGACTAGAGCAGGCCATTCTATCATGCTTTGCTGGAGTTTAATCTCAGTGGGGCTGCCCATGAAGCTGTGAGTGATGTAGTGTAACATAGATGTAAATGCTGAATGAGTGGTAAGGTTATTGTTGATCAGTAGTCTAAAAATTTGTTCACATTATGTGTACCATTGAGTTCATGGAGACCGGAAGTTGATTATTTCAATGATTTAATGCATACCTGTGGCTAATGGTTCCATTCCCAATGGCCGATAATCTGATTGAAATCTGAAATTTTCAAAAGATGGTTCAAATCAATTTAGTAAATGTCAGAAACAAGCATCGTTCTTTGTGATCTTGTGACACCTAGAGCACATGCAGACCAAATTTAAAAATCAAAGTACCATAGTGGGAAGGGTATTTAGTAGGATTTGCATTTTTGGGCTTTCGGTCTCACTCCAAAATTCGAGCTGCACATGCTAGAGGCAATATATGTTCACACAACAGGGTCACAGAGAACAGCACTGTGCAGTAGTGCAAATGCTGCATTTTGATACAGAGTGCTCAGTCTGGCCTTGAGCAAGGAGCTGAACCTTGAGCAGCTGCAGCTGAGCTGCTCATTGGACAACCCTGTTAGACTAAACCTTAAACCTACTGACAAAGTCATTTCTGTAATTAAAAATCATAGTTACTAGACAATGATGTTTATAGGTGAATGTTTATAGTGGGGTCGCTTGATAATTAAAGTCAGGCTATAAATACCAGTCAATAATAGACCTCATTTAGTGATAAAATTTGGAACAAAATAGACAATTATTGTAGCCTACTGCATTATGTATTGGCAAAGCTTCCAAAAACATCTCCACAGATTATAAATTATCAAGACAATGTGATATAATACAGTAAAATACCAGGAACTGGTTGACAGGCACTCACTGGGGCTGGCCCCAGGCGCTAAGTGTCCATCATGACCATCTACATCTTCCTCTGCTCTTCTACACAGCTAAAAATAACTATGGCATTCTTCTCTTAATAGTTCCAATACGTGGACTAGACAGTAACATTTGCATGATTTTTCCGCTTTTCATGGATTGTCCAAGAGCAGCTCTGCATATGAGATGTACCTACAATCTTAAGCCAATTTTTGTCACTAGTTCCCTGTTCTTGTTGCAATTTAAGTGTGACTTGATTTCTGCCCCTAAGTGGCATTTTGGTCATATGAGTTATGAAGCTGTAGTCAGCTCCACCAGTCAAACATAAAACACTGAGAGTCAATTTCGGAGACTCGGTCTCATGATGGGAGGACTGATATTCAAATATCGACACTTGGATACTGACACACATTATTATGAAAAGCCTAAGCCAAAATCACAAACTTTGCTTGCATATACGTGTATATGAAGCATTTGCTCATACAGGGTTTAATTCGAGGGAAATTACCCCCTAGTTTTGAAAATTACTATTTTGTCTCGCCTCACCCACCCCCCACTTTTTGGGAAGAGGTGTCACATTGTTCAGTAAATACTGAACACATATGAAATTGCTACTATGACAATGTAATAGGAAAGGGTTTTTCAGTCCAGCCATCAGGGATCCGCCCAATGCCCCATATTTGTTCAGTTCTTACTCTAGCACATCTTAAAAGAATACTACAATGTTTTGGACAAAATACCCCTTACCCAGACTTACCCAGACTGAGACAAGATGTTCAATGCCATTTTCACATCTGTATGTCCACTGTTTCGGTTCCTATAAGTAGACTTGAAGTCTACAGGAGTCATTCCGTCTGTGTTCAGCTAAATAAAACAGCTCCAGAGTTACTGTGAGGTTTAATTTTTGATTTTGAAGGAGCTATTGACTCCTGTAGACTTCAAGTCTTTATGCTAAGCTAACATGAAATGCTACCCATAGGAACTGAACCAGTGGACATACAGAGGCAAATCTTGTCTCAGTCTGGATAAGCTGGCAAAATGGTATTTTGTCCAAAATATTGGAATATTCCTTTAACCTGATTACTCACAATAATCTGGTTTCTTGTGTGCAAGTAAACGTAGTTATGGTCAAGGTTAGGCAAAGGTTAGTGATGGTTAAGGTTAGACAAGGGTTTACTCTGGTTAAGGTTAGGGTAAAAATCTGGGTGGGACTTCCAGATCTTGACGGGGATGTGGGTGGGGAAAAAATAACACTACTGACAGCATTATGCTAACGTTACCAGTAACGTTATCATAATGTTATCCAAACTGAATGTCAGCTCATCTGATGTGGGACAAAGGAAACCAATGTTGTATTGTGTAAGATCTAACAGGAAGTTAATGAATAGATGATATGGTCATTTTATGTGGATCTGTTAGTACATTATTCAATTCACAACACAGTTAATCACAAGGGCTCTCTCATTTTATACGTTTTCACAAAAAAGTTGTGTAAACATAGTTCCCATGATCACATGTTCAAAAACAAATTGTCACTTAGGGGCCAGCTAGACGCAAGTAAAAATTATTCATAACCCAGATTCCCCTAAGTGTTTTCATCAAGAAATAATGAGAGGAGTAGCTCCTCACCCATATTTCAAACCCATATGGGTATGAATATATTCAAATGAGCAAATGACCTCTGTTCCTTTTTAATGTGCCTCATCCACACACACACACACA